>MU762621.1:0-91792 GCA_026770625.1 Nicotiana glauca
TATGAGTGGTTGATATGATAAATGGTTACGGTTTGCTGTGTGTTTCATTATCATAGATATGATATGAAGTGTTAGAATGGGGCTTTAGCTATTGAGAGGTTTCTATCGGTATATGGTTGTTGTGGACAACGGCTGTGAATAGAAGTTATCGTTTCAGGTGCTGGATGATGTGGTATATGATGTGAATTCATTTGAGGATGCGAGTATGGGTTATTACAGCTGGTTTGGGACTATTCAAAGTATAGGTGCTAGGTTTGATCGTGTTGATGGTTTTAGAAGTGAAAAGGTAGTTCTGTGAATTATGGGCTAGACTGGATTGGGTAATTTCATCCATGTTGTGTTGTCGGACCTATAAGAGATAGGGTGACGAGGGATCACCGCGGGTATATGCTTGGTAAGATCATTCAGCTATTGGTTGGCTTCTAGAACAACTCTGGGTACGCTCGAGGATGAGCGTTTGTTTAAGTTAGGGAGGATGTGACGACCCGACCCGTTGTCTCATGCGTTTCCGTCCCGTTTTCCCCATTTTATGCTTCCTCATGTTTCAGTATATATGTTTGGTGAATTTGAAGTGATTCGGATAGAGTTTGGTAAGAAATGAGACGATTAGTCTCTTTAAGGAAGAATTAGTTTGAAAAAGTCAACCGGATGTTGACTTGTGAGTTAGAGGGCTCGGAATTGAATTCCGATGATTCGGTTAGTTTTGGGGGATGATTTAAGGCTTAAGAGCGCAATCGGAAGTAATTTTGGAGGTCCGGTGAAGAAGTTAGCCGATTTTGGCGAAGTAAGTATTTTGGCGATTTCCGGTTGATAGGCGAGATTTTGATCCGAGGGTCGGAATAGAATTACGAAAGTTGCAGTAGCTTTGTTAGGTGATTTTGGATATATCTGCAAATTTTCAGGTCATTCGGACGTCGTTTGGTTGGGTTTTTGATCGAATATGAATTTCGGAAGTTTAAAGAAAACTTAGGCCTTGATTTGATGATATTTGATGATTTTAATGTTAATGATAGTATTTTTATGGTTCGAGCAAGTTTGGATAATGTTTTAAGTCATGTTGGTGTTTTTGGTTGAGGTCCCGAGGGCCTCGGGTGTGTTTCGGATGCCCAACGGGTCATTTTTGGAAGGTTTTGAACTGCTGTTGCTGGTATCTGGTGTTGTCCTTCGCGTCCGCGAGGTCCTATCGCGTTCGCGAAGAAGAAATTGGCTTCTGAGACTTTTGGTCTTTGCGTTCGCGACAGTGCTTCGCGTTCGCGAAGAAGGAATTGTCATCTGGGACTTTTGTTCTTCGCATTCGCAACAGTGCTTCGCGTTCGCGAAGAAGGAATTTTCTGTCACGCAGGTCCTACTTCGGAAGCTCATAGCTTTTTATATACAAGGAATCTTAAGACGATTCAAAAATGACAGTTGTAGCTCTTTGAAGCTAGTTTCCAGAAACATATTATAATAGTCATTTGGAGTTATGTGTAAAAGGTTATGACCAATACAATAGATGCTGTCCGAGCAGAGTTTGGAAAATAAATTTTTGGAACTTTGTTCTTCGCGAACGCGAGAGAAGGACCGCGAACGCGAAGAACAAATCTCCGGGCAGCAGAATAAAGTCCAAACTTCATCCCATTTGCCATTTTTGACGATTTGGAGCACGGATAAGGCGATTTTTTGGGAGATTTTTGGAGAGAACAACAGGGTAAGTACTCATAACTCAATTTTGGTTGTATAACTCGAATCTATTGTAAGTTTTGGTGTTTAATTTGAGAATTTTTGTTGAAAAGGGTAGAAAACCCTCTTGGATAGAAATGGTGATTTAAGCGGTCAAATGAACTCCGATTTTTGTGAATTTGGTATGTATAGACTCGTGGCGAGATAAGGATCGTATTGATGTAAAAATTTCTGGATTTCGAGACGTGGGCCCGGGGCTCGGGTTTTGCTAGTTTCGAGAATTTTGATATTTTTCGATTGTTTTCGTTTGGGCATTGTTCCCTTAGCATATTGTAACACATTCACTCTGATTTTGGTTAGATTCGACACACGTGGAGGCCGAATTGAGGGGCAAAGGCATCGCGAACTAGAGATTTCACCGGTTCGAGGTGAGTAATATTTGTAAATGATATCCTGAGGGTTTGAAACCCCGGATTTGCACATCATAGTGCTGTATTGAGGTGACTTGCACGCCGGATATGAGCGTGGGGTAGAGCACCATTTGGGATTGTGACTTGGTCCGTCCCGGTTGTTGATTTTACTGTGTATTTGACAATTATCTTTTAACAATTATCAATAATATCATGAAAACAGCGGAATAAAGTACATAAGCGGAAGTCTTAAATTAAAGAATCTGAGCAACAATGCGGAAAATCAACATAAGCCTCTACCCAAGACTGGTGTCACATACTCATGAACTATTAAGAGTGCTAAATAGAACCGTTTGAAAGAAAATATTACTGTTTGCATCGAACGGATAGAACAAAGAAGTACCTGAGTCGGGGAAAAGATGGGGATAACGGCTTCGCATATCAGACTCGGACTCCCAGGTCGATGCCTTAGGAGGATGACCTCTCAACTGTACACGAACAAAAGGGAAACTCTTGGATCTCAATTGACGAACCTGCCGGTCTAGAATAACTATCGGCTCCTTCTCATAAGACAAGTCCTTGTCCAACTGAACAGTGCTGAAATCTAACATATGGGCTGGATCGCCATGATACCTCCGAAGCATGGATACATGAAAAATTGGATACACGGTTGATAAGCTAGGCATCAATACAAGTCTATAAGCCACCTCTCCCACTCGATCAAGAATCTCAAACGGACCAATGAATCTAGGGCTAAGCTTGCCCTTCTTCCCAAATCTCATCACGCCCTTCATAGGCGACACTCGGAGCAATACCCGCTCACCAACCATAAAAGCTACATCTCGAACCTTACAATCTGCATAGATCTTTTTCCTGGACCGAGCTGAACGAAGCCTATCCTGAATGATCCTAACCTTGTCCAAGGCCTCCTGAACCAAATCTATACCCAACAACCGAGCCTCTCCCGGCTCAAACCATCCAACCGGAGACCGATACCGCCTACCATATAAAGCCTCATAAGGAGCCATCTGCATGCTCGACTGGTAGCTATTGTTGTAGGCAAACTCCGCTAAAGGCAAGAACTGATCCCATGAACCTCGAAAGTCAATAACACAAGCTCGGAGCATGTCTTCCAAAATCTGAATAGTCCGTTCGGACTGCCCGTCCGTCTGGGGATGAAGTGTTGTGCTCAACTAAACCCGTGTGCCCAACTCTCGCTGAACCGATCTCCAGAAGCGCGAGGTAAACTGCGTACCCCTGTCCAAAATGATAGATGTCGGCACACCATGAAGGCGAACGACCTCCCGGATATAAATCTCAGCTAATCTCTCGGATGAATAAGAGACTGCCATAGGAATGAAATACACTGACTTAGTCAGCCTATCAATAATGACCCAAACTACGTCGAACTTCTTACGAGTCAACGGAAGTCCAGTAACAAAGTCCATAGTGATCTGCCCCCACTTCCACTCCGGAAGCTCAATCCTCTGAAATAAACCACCAGGCCTCTGATGCTCGTAATTAACCTACTGACAATTCAAACAACGAGCCACATAAGCTACGATATCCTTATTCATTCTATGCCACCAATAATGTTGCCGCAAATCCTGATACATCTTCACGGCGCCTGGATGAATAGAGTATCTGGAGCTATGGGCCTCCTCCAAAATCAGCTCTCAGAGCCCATCCATATTAGGCGCACAAACTCGACCCTATAATCTCAAAACTCCATCATCATCTAAAGTAACGTGCTTGGCACCCCCACACTGCACCGTGTCTCTAAGGACACTCAAATGAGGATCATCATACTGCCGATCACGGATATGCTCCACTAAGGAAGAACGAGCGACCGTGCAAGCCAAAATACGACTAGGCTCAGAAACATCTAGTCTCACAAACGGATTGACTAAATCCTAAACAAGAAAACGAGCTCTCACCGACCGGAAGATAAGCAGACTGCCCATACTGGGTGACTTTCTACTCAAGGCATCAGCCACCACATTAGCCTTTCCCGGATGATATAAAATGGTGATATCATAATCTTTCAACAACTCCAACCACCTCCCCTGCCTCAAATTCAACTCCCTTTGCTTGAACAAATAGTGAAGACTCTTGTGATCTGTGAACACCTCACATGCCACACCATACAGATAATGCCTCCAAATCTTCAATGCATGAACTATGCCTGCCAACTCCAAATCATGAACTGGATAGTTCTTCTCATGAATCTTCAACTGCCTCAAAGCATAGGCAATGAATTGCTATCTTGCATCAATACTGCTCCCCCAACACGGGAAGCATCACAATAAACTGTATAAGGTTCTGAAACTGTGGGCAAAACCAACACTGACGCTGTAGTCAGATTCGTCTTGAGCTTCTGAAAGCTCGCCTCGCACTCCTCCGACCACCTGAACTAGGCACTCTTATGGTTCAATCTGGTCATCGGGGCTGTAATAGATGAAAACCCCTCCACGAACCGACGATAGTAGCCTGCCAACCCCAAGAAACCCCGAATCTCTGTAGCTGATGCTGGTCTAGGCCAGTTCTTGACTGCCTCAATATTCTTCGGATCAACCTGAATACCCTCTGCTGATACAACATTACCCATGAATGCAACTGCACTCAACCAGAACTCACACTTAGAGAACTTGGCATATAACTGACTATCCCTCAGAGTCTGAAGAACTACTCTAAGGTGCTGCTCGTGCTCCTCCTGGCTGGGGGAATATACCAATATATCATCAATGAGGACTATCACGAACGAATCCAGATAAGGCCTGAACACTCGGTTCATCAAATCCATAAAAGCTGCTGGGGCATTTGTCAACCCGAATGACATAACCAAAAACTCATAATGCCCGTACCGAGTGCGGAAAGCTGTCTTAGGGACATCGGATGCCCTAATCCTCAACTGATGATAGCCGGATCTCAAGTCAATCTTGGAAAATACCTTGGCACCCTGAAGCTGATCGAACAAATCATCAATCCTCGGCAATTGATACTTATTCTTGATTGTTACCTTGTTCAATTGCCGGTAATCAATACACATTCTCACTGACCCATCCTTCTTCTTGACAAATAACACCGGCGCACCCCAAGGCAAAACACTAGGTCTAATGAAACCCTTCTCAAGCAAATCCTACAACTGGTCCTTTAACTCTTTCAATTCCGGCGGGGCCATAAGATGGGGCGAGGTGGAAATGGTCTAAGTGCCCAAAGCCAAATCAATGCAAAAATCAATATCCTTGTCGGATGGCATACCCAGCAGGTCTGAAGGGAAAACATCAAGAAACTCCCAAACAACGGGCATATAATCAATAGAAGGGATCTCAGCACGGGAATCGCGAACATAAGCCAAATAATCCAAACATCCATTCTCGACCATATGCCGAGTCTTCACATACGAGATAACACTACGGGTAGAATGACCTGGAGTACCTCTCCACTCTAAGTGAGGCAAACCTAGTAAAGCTAAGGTCGCACTCTTGGCATGACATGCCAAGGTAGCATGGTAAGGTGATAACCAGTCCATCCCCAATATAACATCGAAACCAACCTTGTCCCGAAGAAGCAAATCTACACGAGTCTCAAAACCTCCAATAACCACTATACGTGAACAATGGACGCAATCCACCACAATGGAATCACCCACTGGCGTAGACACATAAATAAGGCACTCAAAGAATCACTAGGCATGACCAGATACGACGCAGAATGAAATCGAAGCTTCTCTACCACATACCAAAACAATACCCACACCTCCACCCCTAATACCTTTACCTCCACCTCTAGCATCTCTACCTCCACCTCTAATACCTTTACCTCCACAAGGTCTCCAAAGACGAAGCTGATCTATCACTGGTCTGTGCTGGTGCTCAACTGAAGAAGTGGTACATCGCCATTCACGAAAGGACAAGAGTAGAGGTTTCAATTTAGCATTGAGAGAACAAAATCGCACGACAAGGGAGAATAGAAGTGAAAATTTTCCTAACTCTATAGCCTCTGGGGGATAAATACAGATGTCTCCGTACCGATCCCTCAGACTCTACTAAGCTTGTCCGTGAGTTGTGAGACCTATGTAACTTAGAGCTTTGATACCAACTTGTCAAGACCCGGATTTCCCACCATCGGGAGTGGTGATGGCGCCTACTGATGAGAGCCAGGCAAGCCAACCTTTAACTACCTTTGTCATTAACCAATTTACTTATTTTAACAATTATCAATAATATCATGAAAACAGCATAATAAAGTACATAAGCAGAAGTATTAAATTAAAGAATCTGAACAAAAATGTGGAAAATCAATATAAGCCTCTACCCAAGAACTGGTGTCACATACTCACGAACTACTAAGAGTGCTAAATACAACCGTTTGAAAGAAAATATAACCGTTCGTCTCAAAATACATGAGATAACAGTCTGAAATAAAAGATAGAAGGGACACCGGGCCTACGGACGCTTGCAAGGCTACCTCAGTGTCTCGCTGGACTGAAGGCTAACTCTCGCGCTACTGCAGCTGCTGTCCGATACCTAGATCTGTGCAAAAGAGCACAGAGTGTAGTATCAGCACAACTAACCCCCTGTTTTGGTAAGTATCTGGCCTAACCCTGGCGAGGTAGTGACAAGGCTAGGACCAGACTCCAGATAAACCTGTGCAGATATATATACAAGTACAATAGAGAAGCAGTAAGAAAATAAAAATTTAATCTAGGGAAGGGAGAATTCTTCAGGGGCAACAGATAGAAATAAAATATCAGGAAAATAGAGCGTACATCTACAGTTTAGCTTCTAGCACAAAATAAAGAGATAAGGCAACTTTCATATTCAACTCATCTTGTTGCAGGCGTAAAACCCAATCCCATTTCTCAATATCTCGTGGTAGGCATACCACCCGCTCCCATTTCAACATCACTCGTGGTAGGCGTACCACCCGCTCCCATTTTGAAATCATTCGTGGTAGGCGTACCACCCGCTCCCATTTCAATATCACTTGTGGTAGGCGTACCACCCGCTCCCTTTTCATTAAATCTCGTGGTAGGCGTACCACCCTCTCCCATTTCATTAAATCTCGTGGTAGGCGTACCACTCGCTCCCATTTCATTAAATCGCATGGTAGGCGTACCACCCGCTCCCATTTCATTATATCAATAGTTCTTCCAAATGAGATTTACTCTAACAAACAAAACAATTAATACGAATTTCTAAGACAACAGGTACACAATATTTATGATTCATTGAGGAAAACAAATAATGACAAGTAGCAATTCATTATGGACTTTAAGGAGCAATTAGGCAATTTAATATTTAATATGCTAAATGTCAAGTAGCAATTAAGTCACATAAATATGTAGCAATTATAGCATAAATTCAAGGCATAACGTTGCGCAAGGATACCTTGATTCAATGATAACAAGTAACACAATAAAGGAAAAATGTCAACATAGAGAATCACAGTAATAGTGGAATAAGACAATTAATGCACTTGAACTGATAACAACAATAAATCATAACAAACGTCAATAAGTGCACGACATCACCCTTCGTGCTTTACACTCTTCCTCACCCAAGCAACAATTACAAAGCAATTAGGGCAATGGAATCAACAGAATAACAATAGAAATCCCGGCAAGGGAACACAATTTAATAATTTTTTCTCTTTCTTTCACTTTTATTTCATAACTCACTTTACCACTTGAGCCAATGCTCCAAAGGGTTCAATCATCTCATAACCTTTCACAATTTGTAATATAACTTGAGCCAATGATCCTCGAGGTTCAAAGGACACAATTTCCTTCCACAAGTTTTTCACAACAAATAGGAATCATCACCAAGTCATGAAAGATACAACAAAATCAAGATATCCACAATTTAAAGACTCACGGTCATGCTAGACACCAACGTATAGATAACCGTCGCCATGCCTATACGTCGTACTCGACAATTACCACATAGAAAATAGGACTCAACTCCTAATCCCTCAAGCTAAAACTTCCACGGCCAAATCAATCTACAATCACCGCTTTCCCTCTCAAGTCCAGCTCCAACCCAATCGAATCTATGCATAATTAACTCAATACCATCAATAAGAGCTAAACAAACCAATTCCTATGTTCAATTACAACTTTCCAATCATTCTTGCCAAAATCCCAAAAATTGACCCCATGCCCACTTGGTCGAAATACGAGGTTCGGACCAAAATCAAATCCCACATTCACCCACGACCCCGAATATATAATTTGTTTTCAAATTCGACCCCAAAACGAGGTCTAAATCAAGAAAAATTAAAAAGCCCTAACCCTACCCATTTCTCTAATTTCTACCCTTAATTACATGTTTTAGGCTTAGGAATTCATTAGATGTTGATGAAAAATGAAGAAAACGAGTTAAGGATTACTAACCCACGAAGTTTTGGTGAACGAAAGCTTCAATGGATGCCTAAGCACCTTGGAGAAGAAGGAGTTCATCAAAATTTGTGAAAACTCGTATCACTGTTCTGTTTTGGAATTAAAAATATAACTGGGCGAAATTGCCCTTCGCGTTCGCGACAGGCAGGTCGCGTTCGCGGAGGGTAGGACTTAATAGACCATCGCATTCACGTAAAGAGGCACGCGAACGCGAAGAGTAAAATGGCGAGGGCCCAGGAATTGGTCTATGCGAACGCGTGGGACTTCACGCGAACACGATGAAGAAGTTCTGTGAAGCTATGCGATCGTGAGGCTCCGAACGCGAACGCGAAGAAGAAAGAAGGCTAAGTCCCCCAAGATCAAACGCTATGCGAACGCGAGGGCATTTATGCGAACGCGATGAAGGAAAAACTTAAAGCTCCGCGAAGGCGGAAGAGGCGTCGCGAACGCGAAGAACAAATGGGACTTGCAACAGCTGAAGCAATTCTGCTATTTTTTCTAAGTTCGAAACCACTCCGAAACACTTCCGAGCCCTCGGGGCTCCTAACCAAACACATGCACTAACTCAAAAATATCCTACGAACTTAACCGTGTGATCAAATCGCCAAAATAATATCATATACATCGAATTAAGCCTCAAAATCCATAATTTCTTCCAAATTTAATAAAACATCAATTTTTCCATTTTAGTCTGAAACACGTCAAACAACGTCCGTTTTCAACCAAACTTTACAGAAAGTGCTTAAACCATATATAAGACCTGTACCAGGCGCTGAAACCAACATACGGGCCCGATACCATCACTTTCTAATCCGATTTCATTTCCAATTTCCTTAAATATTTTCAGAAAATAATTTTACTCAAAAATTCATTTCTCGGGCTTGGGACCTCAGAATTTGATTCCAGGCATCACCCAAGTCCCATATTTTCCTACGGACCCTCCGGGATCGTCAAATCACAGGTCCGAGTCCGTTTACCCAAAATATTGACCGAAGTCAAATTTATTCATTTTAATATCAAAACGTAGCATTTTTCACACAAATTTCACATTTAAGCTTTCCGGCTACACGTCCGGACTGCGCATGCAAATCAGGGCAACTATAAACGAGGTTTTCAAGGCCTCAGAAGCATGGAATGGATAAGAAAATAGGTGATGACCCTTTGGGTCATCTCACCCAGATTTCTCACCCTCGGAAATCATGACAGCGCCTACTAATGTGAGCTAGGCAAGCCAAACACTTAATCTAATCACTTCATTTATCATTTATTTCTTTTTAACAATTATAAGGCGATAACGTGATAACATCAAAAAATAAAATTCAAGCGGAAGACAATGATAAAATATATGAAGACTGTATCTATTACAAATACTTAATCCTTAACTACCCAAAATCTGGTGTCACAATGTCATAGATAGTCTAGGATTAGCTACATACAAAGTCTGAAGAAAAGCAACAATTCACTATTCTGGAATACAAGGAAAGTGAAACAGAAAATATAGATAGAGGGAGACACTAGGGCTTGCGGACGCCTGCAGGTCTACCTTGGATCTCCAGGTGGACTAAAGGAAGCTTCCAAGCTACGGTCCAAAAGCTTCTCCGGGATCTGCACATAGTGCAGAGTGTAATTAGCACAATCGACCCTATGTGCTGGTAAGTTCCTAGCTTAACCTCGGTAAAGTAGTGATGAGGCTAGGACAAGACTACCAAATAAACATGTGCAGTTCAAATATATATACAGCGGAAAAGAAATACAAAGATAACCAATCAATATGGGAAGGGGATCATGTTGTGGGGAAGATAACAATTCCAAGTAAAAAGACATCAAATAACGAAGGAAACAACATAACTCGGACATCAATAAAGAATCATAAATCAATAAATACACGACATCACCCTTCGTGATTTTACTCTCGTCCTCACCAAAGAAATTATATAATAAAATGTGCACAATATCACCATTTGTGCTTTTACTCTCTTTCCTCACCATATAATCAATAGAATCGACACAGAATGGTATATGGTGCGGCACGTCATCACCCTTAGTGCTTTACACTCTTTCCCCACAATCATACACGACATTATCCTTCGTGATTTACACTATTTTCTTACAAAGCAAACAATACACGGCATTACCCTTCGTGCTTTAACTCTCTTCCTCACCCAAACAAATAATACACGACATCACCCTTCGTGCTTTAACACTTTTCCTTACCCAAACAACAATCACAAACAATGGGGTAAGGGAATAAACAATATTATAATAGAACTCCCGACAAGGGAACAACAATTAAACACTTAAATCCCGGCAAGGGATCAACATTAATAATATCAATGTCCCGGCAAGGGAGATAATCAATAAGGCAATAATGTCCCGGCAAGGGCACAATTAAATGACTTATTTCTCTTTTTCACTTTTACTTCAACACTCACTTACCACTTGAGACAATGCTCCAAAAGGTTCAATCAACTCATATACTTTCACAATTCGTAATATAGCTTGAGCCAATGCTCCTCAATGTTCAAAAGTCGCAATCACTTCCACAAACTTGTCACAACAAATAAAAATCACCTCTAAAGCATAGATAATACAACGAAGTCATGAAAATCACAATATAAGACCCACGGGCATGCTTGACTCCGACGTATAGATACTCGTCACCATGATTATACATCGTACTCAATAATTATCACATAGCAAATATGACTTGACTCCTAATACCTCAAGCTAAGGTTAGACCAAACACTTACCTCGATGCCATAAACACAATTCACGATTCAATTATAGTTTTACCCCTTGATTCCACCACTAATTCGCTCGTATCTAGTCACAAATTACTTAATTACATCAATAAACGCTAAATGAATCAATGTGAATGCATGAAAATGGATTTTCCAAAGTTTTACCCAAAAAGTCAAAATCGCCCCGGGCCCACATGGTCAAAACCCGAGGTTCGAACCAAAACTCAATTACACATTCCCCCACGAACTCAAATATATAATTTGTATTGAAATCAGACCTCAAATCGAGGTCCAAATCCCAAATTTTTGAAAAACCTAGGTTCTACCCAAAAGACCCAATTTTTCCTACGAAAATCATTGATTTTGGATTGAAATCATGTTAAAAGATGTTAAGGAGTGAAGAAAATGAGTTAGAAATCACTTACCAATATTTGGAGAAGAAAGGTTGTTCGAAAAATTGCCTCTTATGTTTTTGGGGTTTTAAAAAATGAAAAATAACTGAAAATCCCGTCTAAATATACTATTCTTAGATGCCCTATGCGGACCACACAAAATCAACTGTGGACACACAACACTACTTGTGTTTTGCAGTGACAAATCTTAGTATTTTGTCCATAACTTTCTCTACCGATGTCCAAATGGCTATTATAATATGTTTCTAAAAACTCGATTCAAAGATATACAACTTTTGTTTTTGCATCATCCCGAAATTCCTTGTAGATCAAAAGATAAGGGCTTTCAATCTCGGACCAGTGAATCTGTGCGGACCGCACAAAATCAATTGCGGCCGCATAATCACTAGTGCGGACAACACAAAACTATTGCAGTCAGCACTGCGGGTTCAAAGGTTTGCACTTCTATGAACCTGCAACAACCATGTTTTTAAGCCTAAGACATCTTGGGACCTACCCGAAACTCACCCGAACTCTCGGAACTCCAAACCAAGTGCACACAAAACCTCAACAACATCCTACGAACTTATTCGTATAATCAAATTGCCCAAATAACCTCAATAACAATGAATTAAACCTCAAAATTAAAGAATTTTCTCAAACTTCTCAAAACATCAATGTTTTTTGCAATTTAAATCCGAATTACGTCAAATAACATACGTTTTCACCGAATTCCACATAAACGTCTTAAATCATATATAAGACCTATCCCGGAGGCTGTAACCAAAATACGGGCCCGATACCATCATGTTCTAAGCAAATTTTATTTCAAATTTCTTTAAACAATTTCAGAAAATAATTTTCTTTACAAATTCATTTATCGGGCTTGGCACCTCGGAATTCGATTCCGGACATGCGCCCAAGTCCCATATTTTCCTACAGACCCTCTGGGACCATCAAATCATGGGTCTGGGTCTAATTACCCAAAACGTTGACCAAAGTCAAATTTATTCATTTTACAGTCAAAACTTATTATTTTTCACAGATTTTCACATTTAAGCTTTTCGGCTACGCGCCCAGACTACGCATGCAAATTGAGGTAATGCTACGAGAGGTTTTTAAGGCCTCGAAATGTAGAATTTCATTACATCACAAGTGATGACCTTTTGGGTCATCACATTCATCAAAAGAATTAAAGGTAAAATGTTTCTCTAAGGAAGAGAAGTTTGGAGAAATCGTCTGCCTATAAAGTGCACATATCACGTTCATGCAGATTTCAACATCCTTATCTTCCAAGAAAAATGTCTTACCTTTAATTCTTTTGATTAGCATTTCCATACTTTTGTCACTCAAATCATTGTATGAATCCGAAGAAATATCACCAATCCCATTAAGCTTGTGCGGATCAGACTTGGAAGAAAGTTGAGAATAAAACTTCCTTTCGTCTTTGTCATCATAGAGTCTTATGATCCCCGTTTTATGGGAACTGCCATGAGCAACGAACAACTTTCCATTACCATCAACCTTGTCACTCTCAATTAAACTTCTTTTCCTCTTCGAAAATGAATTAGAGAATTCCTTTATAACCTCTTCTTTTATCTTCTTAGGAAATGTTAAATTCCTACCTACACTATCACTGTTTGAAACACATGCCATTGCCTTCTCTTCATCATTGTCGCTAATGAGAACAACAATTGATCAAAGACATATCCTGTTAGGTACTGTATCTAAGTTATTCTTTGTGTCCAAGTTCATCCCAAGTAATATTACTACGAGGATAATCACCAAAGCCACCAGACATCTTGATGATGCCAATGAAGCAAGATGAGCTATTCAATGAGACTCGAATTATAAAGAAGAAGAAAGAGACTGATCCAGAAAGATGGGTCGAGGGCCGAGCCTCGACTGTACATGTAAGTTTTTTACTTTTCATTAAGTATTTTGATTTACTTTTATATAAATTTTGAAATACTAATTCAATGTAATTTTTCTTATAGGGTCGCTTCATAACTGACATGGAGGAATTCATACACAGTCAGCCGCCTAATGAGTTGGGCGAGGCAATCCAACTTTCGGACGAGGATGCTGAAAGAACACTCCTTAAGTACTTTATATACTTTGAACTAGACAGTAGAATCTGTTTTCGAATGGGCTTGTAGTAAGCGTTATCCTAGTATTGTTAGCTTAATGTGTTAGCGCTATTGAGCTTTATACTTTGTTGGTTTTAATGTTGTTGTTAATGTTGTTGTTGTTGTGTTGTTGTTGTTGGTTTTGTTGTTGGTATTGTTGTTGTTGTTGCTTGTAATAGGGAATTTGATATGCTAGCAGGTGATATAGCTGCCAAAACATGTGTTTCTGCCAAAATTATACCCTGAAAAGCGACCAACTTTGGTCGCTATTCTGTTTTAAAAAGATATTTTCTGGGCAATAGCGACCAAGGTTGGTCGCTAATTAACCCAGATTTCCTAAAAAGCGACCAACTTTGGTCTCTATTCTATTAAAACAAATTCTGGAAATTAGTGACCAATTTTGGTCGCTTATGTTTTAAAAAAAATAAATTCTTGAAATTAGCGACTAGTTTTGGTCGCTTATGTTTAAAAAAATTTAAAAAATTAAATAAAAAAAACGACCGAAGTAATATTTGGTTTACAGAACAAAGTTGGTCGCTATATTTTGAATAATAATAAATAAATAAATAATGTAATTTATATATAGAGACCAACTTTGGTCGCTAAATTTATATTATTAAAATAGTAAGGCGACCAAAGTTGGTCGGTATATTATTTACCCGAAATATTTGATCCTGACCAACTTTGGTTGCTAAGGTAAAGGGACCGCCAATATAGCGACCAAGCCATTTTGGATGCGTTTTGGTCGCTATATTGAGATACGAGACCAATGTTGGTTGCTTTTTGTGATCGCTAAAATTCGAATTTCTAGTAGTGGGGAGCGTTGAAGTGTCGCGATCCGTATTTTTCACCCTCGGGAGTCGTGATGACGCTTACTAGTCAAAGCTAGGCAAGCAAAATAACTGAACTATTTAACTTGTTTTCCATTTTTCAATTTATTTAATGACCTAGCATCAACAATTTATAGTAACAAAATTTAACACGCGGAAGAAATAAATTTCAAGTTTAACAGTACTACTAATACCATCCCATAACAAAATCGCCCAAGATTTGGTGTCACAACTTCACAGACTGTCTAAGAGTAATACAGATAAGGGTCTGAAAGAAATAACAAAATACTGTCTATAGAACAACATAAGAGAAGCAGGAAAATAGATAGAGGGAGACGCCAAGGCCTGCGGACACCCGCAGGACTACCTTGGGTCGCTTGGTAAGTGTGAAGCTGAAACCTCACTGCGGTCCGAAATATGCAACACTGGGATCTGTACAAAATAGTGTAGAGTGTAGTATTAGCACAATCAACCTCATGTGCTGGTAAGTACCTAGCCTAACCTCAGCGAAGTAGTGACGAGGCTAGGACTAGACTAACAAATAAACTTGTGCAGTTATATAATATACAACGAATATAAACAGAAACAAACCAATAAAGATGGGAGGGGGTACATGCTGCGGGGTGTATTAGATTCAACAGTAAATCATGAACAAGCCACAAGGACAACTTAGAATTTACAACGAAACAACAAGGAACTTATATTCTATCCACAAACACTTTGTATCAACAACTGTTGCGGCGCGCAACCCGATCCCAACATATAACAACACCGCTGCGGCGTGCAACCCAATCCATATCATTTATCACTATTGGAGAGTGCAACCCGATCCAATCATATCATTGTTTCAGCGTGAAACCCGATCCAAATATCTCATTTTTTAGGCGAGCAACCCGACCCAAATATATCATTGTTGTGGCGTGCAACCCGATCCAAATATGTCATTGTTGTGGCATGCAACCCAATCCAAATATACAATCAACATCAACCATAACAAGAGTCCCGGTTAGGGATCAATAAGACTACACTATACCGGCAAGGGAGTCAACAGTAAGAATGAACACATCCCGGAAAGGGAAAATCAGCTATAACCAAACTTGTTCCAACATCTACTACCTCAACTAACACAAATGCTCAATCATGAGTAATCTCTACGAGAATAATTATAAACCTTGCTCAACACAGAGAGTCAACAACTTAGGCATTCGTAGTAGTTCTCAATAATACAATAAATTTCAATTAAAGACTCACGGTCATGCTCGACACCGACGTATAGATACTCGTCACCATGCCTATACGTCGTACTCAACATATAACATGTAGAATACAAGATCAAACTCCTATTCCCTCAAGCTAAGGTTAGACCAAACACTTACCTCGATGCCACGAACTCAGTTCAAGCCTCAACTATAGCTTAGACCAAACACTTACCTCGATGCCACGAACTCAGTTCAAGCCTCAACTATAGCTTTACCTCATGATTCCACCACCAATTCACTCGTATATAGTCACAAATTACTTAATTACATCAATGAATACTAATAAACAATTTCTAATACACGGAAATAAGTTCTCTAAAGCGTTTCCCAAAAAGTGAAAAATCAGCCCGGGCCCATATGGTCAAAACCCGAGGTACGAACCAAAACTCGACTACCCATTCACCTATGAACTCAAATATATCATTTGTTTTGAAATTGGACCCCAAATCGAGGTCCAAATCCTCTTTTTTTTTTGAAAAACCTAGATTTTACCCAAAACACCCAATTTTCCCCATGAAAATCATTGATTTTGAGTTGAAATCATGTTAAAAGTTGTTAATGATTGAAGGAAACTAGTAAAATTGACTAACAATCGATTTGGAAGAAGAGTTGTTCTTGGAAAATTGCCCTAGGGAGTTTTTGTTTTGAAAAGATGTGAAACATGGTTGTTTTTCGGCTAAGTATAAAAAATTGCAGGCTGCATGTCACGACCCGGATTTCCCACCATCGGGGGTCATGATGGCGCCTACTATCGGAGCTAGGCAAGCCAGGTAGTTAAAACATTTTCTGACAATAGTAATATGAGTCATTTAAAATAAAGCGGAAGTCTTTAAAACATAGATATCTGAAAGCCAAATGCGGAGGTTAAACATTTCTTTACCCAAGACTGGTGTCACTGACTCACGAACTACTAAAGAGTGCTAAAAACAAGTCTGAATAGAAGTACATCAATGTTTGTCTCGGTACAAGGAAAAAAACTAATAATATAGAAAGGACTCCCGCCTGCGAACGTCAGCTAGGATACCTCGAAAGTCCCTGGACTGAAGTCAGCTCCCGATCAAATCCTACTGCTGAGGCCCAAAAGCTGCTCCTGAATCTGTGCAAAAAAATGCACAGAGTGTAGCATCAGCACAACCGACCCCATGTGCTGGTAAGTGCCTAGCCTAACCCCGGCGAAGTAGTGACGAGGCTAGACCAGACTACCAGATAAACCTATGCAGTTATGTAATATATTGCGGAAAATAAATAGGAAATAAACAGTTATAAAAAGAGGGGGAAACATGTTGTAGGGAGGCAACAGTTAAAACCGGAAGTCTAAACTTAAATGATAGAACAACCAACAGAAACTTAAATCCAGAATAAACACAATTAAACTATAGTTTGTTGCGACACACAACCCGATCTGATCACATATAATACTGTTGTGGCGTGCAACCCGATCCTCAATCATCACTGTTGCGGCGTGCAACCCGATCCTCAATTATATAGTGTTGTTGCAGCGCGCAACCCAATTCTCAATTATATAGTGTTGTTGCGGCGTGCAACCCGATCCATATATTAAACAACCAAACCTCACCCAATCAACAATCACAAGTAAGGGGTAAGGGAGGAGTAACAACTGGCGATAGCAACCCCGACAAGGGGAATATAACAACGCAACTAAATCCCAGCATCTAAGATAATCAACAAAACCAATAACACGTCCCGACAAGGGAGTAATCATCAACACTTTCACTTTCTTACACTTTTCACTGAAATTCACTTTAACATTCGAGCCATCGCTCCAAGAGTCATTTCAAAATCTCTGTCTCATGCTTTTTACAGTATATAGAAATCATCAAACAAGCATGGAAGAATCACAACGATTCAAGATAATCTCAATTTAAGGACACACGGTCATGCTAGACACCGGTGTATAGATACTCGTCACCATGCCTATACACCGTACTCGACACATATCAATTAGCAAATAAGACCCTACTCCTATTCCCTCAAGCCAAAGTTAGACCAAACACTTACATCAAATGATCCAAAGATCAACTCAAGCCTCTAGTGTAGCTTTACCCCTCGAAATCGGCTCCAACTCAGTCAAATCTATGAAATAATGACTTTACAATATTAATAATAGCTAAACAAACTAAACCCAATGCCTAAATATGAATTTCCAAGCTTTCTTCCAAAAATTCCAAAATTGACCCCGGGCCCGCTTGGTCAAAGCACGAGGTTCGAACCAATTCCATGTCACCCATTCCCCCACGAGCCCGGATATACAATTTGTTTTCAAATTCGACTCCAAAACGAGGTCTAAATCAAAGAAAATTGAAAAGCCCTAATTATACCCTTTTCCCCAATTCTTACCATGAACTACATGATTTAGGTCTAGGAATTTGATAAATGATGATAGAAAATGGAGAAAACGAGTTAGATAATACTTACCCAAGAAGCTTTGGTGAAAAATAGCTCTAAAAATCGCCTATGTGCTGTGGAGAAGATGAACTCGTGTGTTTTGGGTGAAAAATCTCGTCACTGGTCTGTTTTTAGGCTTTAAAAATAACTGGGCGAATTTTCCCTACGCGATCGCGGAAATAGGGATGCGATCGCGAAGGGTCCCACTGACTGGTCATCGCGATCGCGTGGATGGTAACGCGAACACGTAGAAGAAATACTGGGGCTCCAAAAGTTTGGTCTATGCGAACGCGAGTCTACTGGTGCGAACGCATTGACGGCGATGCTGAAGCTATGCGATCGTGTGATCGAGTACGCGAGCGCGGAAGAGGAAAAAGCCAAAGGAATGCGAACGCAGGTTGAAGATTGCGATCGCGAAGGAGGGAACAACTGTGCAAAAATTGCAGATTTTCTGCAACTTTCTTTAAGGCCAAAAACACCCCGAACCACCTCTGAATCACTCCCGAGCCCTCGGGGCTCCTAACCACACACACACACTAACTCAACAACCTCATACAAACTTAACCGAGCAATCAAATCACCAAAACAACATCAAAATCAATGAATCAACCCTCAAAATCATCATTTTTCATTCTAACTTCATAAACTTCAAATTTAAGATATTTAGGTCCGAAACACGTCAAATGACGTCCGATTTCGACCAAATTTCACAGAAAGTGCTTAAACCATATATAAGATTTGTTCCGGGTGTCGGAACCAAAATACAAGCCCGATACACAATCTTTTAATCAATTTTCATTTCCATTTTCCTTAATAATTTCAGAAAAACAATTTCACAGAAAAATTCTTTTCTCGGGCTCTAGCCCTCGGAATTCGACTCCGGGCATATGCCCAAGTCCTATATTTTTCTACGGACCCTCCGAGACTGTCAAGTCACGGGTCCGAGTCCGTTTACCAAAAATATTGACCAAAGTCAATTTTAATCATTTTAAAACCATATTTTGAAAATATTCACAGCATTTAACATATAATCTTTCCGGCTACATGCCCGGACTGCGCACGCAAATCGAGGCAAGTAAAAATAAGGTTTTCAAGACCTCGGAAGCACGGAATGCGAGAGAAACAAGGTGATGACCCTTTGGGTCATCACATTCTCCACCTCTAAAATAACCGTTCGTCCTCGAACGGACAAAAGAAAGAAGTACCTGAGTCGGGAAATAGATGAGGATATCGGCTCCGGATATCAGACTCGGACTCCTAGGTCGATGCCTCAGGAGGCTGACCTCTCCGCTGGACACGCACTGAAGGAAAACTCTTCGACCTCAACTGTCGAACCTGCCGGTCTAGAATAGCTACCGGCTCCTCCTCGTAAGACAGATCCTTGTCCAACTGGACAGTACTGTAACACGTGGGCTGGATCTTCGTGATACCTCCGAAGCAGGGACACATGAAACACTGGATGCACGGCTGACAAGATGGGCGGCAAGGCAAGTCTGTAAGCCACCTCTCCCACACGACCGAGAATCTCAAATGGGCCAATGAACCTAGGGCTAAGCTTGCCTTTCTTCCCAAATCTCATCACGCCCTTCATAGGCAACACTTAGAGCAAGACCCACTCACCAACCATGAAAGCTACATCTCGAACCTTACGATCTGCATAACTCTTTTGCCGCGACTGAGCCGAACGAAGCCTGTCCAGAATGATCTTGACTTTATCCAAGGCCTCCTGAACTAAATCTGTACCCAATAACCGAGCGTCTCCCAGCTTAAACCATCCGACTGGAGACCGACATCGCCTACCATACAACGCCTCATATGGAGCCATCTAAATGCTGGACTGGTAGCTGTTGTTGTAGGAGAGCTCTACTAAAGGAAAATACTAGTCCCACGAGCCTCCAAAATCAATGACACAGGCTCGGAGCATATCCTCCTATATCTGAATAGTCCTATCGGACTGGCCGTCCGTCTGAGGATGGAACGCTGTGCTCAACTGGACCTGGATGCCCAACTCCTGCTGAACTTCTCTCCAGAAGTGCGAGGTAAACTGAGTACCCCGGTCCGAAATGATAGATACCGGCACCCCATAAAGGCGAACAATCTCTCGGATGTAGATCTCAGCTAACCTCTCCGATGAATAAGTGGGTGCAACAGGAATAAAATGCGCTGACTTGGTTAGCCTATCAACAATGACCCAAATAGCATCAAACTTCTTCCGAGTCATCGGAAGTCCAGTAACAAAATCCATGGTAATCCTCTCCCACTTCCACTCGGGAAGCTCAATCCTCTGAAACATACCGCCAGGCCTCTGATGCTCATACTTAACCTGCTGACAGTTCAGATATCGAGCCACATATGCAACGATATCTTTCTTCATCCTATGCCACCAATAATGCTGCCGCAAGTCCTGATACATCTTTGCGGTGCCCAGGTGAATAGAATACCGAGAACTATGGGCCTCCGCTAAGATCAACTCTCGAATCCCATCAACATTGGGCACACAAACTCGCCCCTGCAATCTTAAAATACCATCATAATCTAAGGTCACCTTCGTGGCACCTCCACGCTGCATCGTGTCTCTCAGGACACACAAATGGGGATCATCAAATTGCCGATCACGGATATGCTCCAATAATGAAGAATGAGCGACAGCGAAAGCTAACACTCTGCTAGGCTCAGAAATGTCCAACCTCACAAACCGATTGGCCAAGGCCTGAATATCCAAAGGAAGCGGTGTCTGGCTGACCGGAATATAAGCAAGACTACCCATGCTGGCGGACTTCCTACTCAATGCATCGGCCACCACATTGGCTCTCCCCGGGTGATACAAAATAGTAACATCATAATCCTTCAATAGCTCCAACCACCTCCTCTGCCTCAAGTTCAACTCGTTCTGCTTGAACAAGTACTACAGACTCTTGTGATCAGTGTACACCTCACACGTCACACCATATAGGTAATGCCTCCAAATCTTCAAAGCATGAACAATGGCTGCCAACTCTAGATCATGAACCGGATAATTCTTCTTGTGGATCTTCAACTACCTCGAAGCATAAGCAATGACTCTGCCATCCTGCATCAATACGGCACCAAGCCCAATATGGGAAGCATCATAATAAACTATATAAGGCCCTGAGCCTGTGGGCAAAACCAATATCGGTGCCGTAGTCAGAGCTGTCTCGAGCTTCTGAAAGCTCGCCTCACACTCATCTGACCATCTGAACTGGGCACCCTTCTGGGTCAATCTAGTTATCGGGGCTGCAATAGATGAAAATCCCTCCACGAATCGACGGTAATAACCTGCTAACCCCAAAAAACTCTGAATCTCAGTAGCTGATGCTGGTCGAGGCCAGTTCTTGATTGCCTCAATCTTCTTCGGGTTCACCTGAATACCCTCTGCTGATACGACATGACCTAGGAATACAGCCGAACTCAACCAGAACTCGCACTTCGAGAACTTGGCATATAACTGACTATCCTTCAGAGTCTGAACAACCA
The DNA here is from genome assembly GCA_026770625.1 of Nicotiana glauca. Classification (NCBI taxonomy): domain Eukaryota; kingdom Viridiplantae; phylum Streptophyta; class Magnoliopsida; order Solanales; family Solanaceae; genus Nicotiana; species Nicotiana glauca. Next base: position 21,725 of record MU762621.1, read on the forward strand.
CTCTGAGATGCTGCTCGTGCTCTTCATGGCTGCGGGAGTACACCAGAATATCATCAATAAAGACTATCACGGACAAGTCTAAATAAAGCCTGAACTCTCGGTTCATCAACTCCATAAATGCTGCCGGGGCATTGGTCAACCCAAATGACATGACCAAAAAACTCATAATGCCCATACCGAGCGCGGAATGATGTCTTAGGGACATCAGACGCCCTAATCCTCAGCTGATGGTAGCCAGATCTCAAGTCTATCTTTGAAAACACCTTTGCACCCTGAAGCTGGTCAAACAAATCATCAATCCTCGGCAGTGGATACTTGTTATTTGTAGTCACTTTGTTCAATTGCCGGTAATCAATGCACATCCTCATCGATCCATCCTTTTTCTTCACAACTAACACCGGCGCACCCTAAGGAGAAACACTAGGCCTGATAAAACCCTTCTCTAGCAAATCTTGCAATTGGTCCTTTAACTCCTTCAACTCTGGCGGGGCCATGCGATACGGCACAATAAATATGGGTGCATGCCTGGAGCCAGATCAATACAGAAATCAATATCCCTGTCGGGCGGCATACCCGGCAGGACTGACGGGAAAACCTGGGGAAACTCCCAAACAATAGGAACAGAGTCAATAGAAGGGACCTCTGTGCTGGAAGCGCAAACATACGCCAGATAAGCTAAACACCCCTTCTCGACCATGCGTCGAGCCTTCACATATGAAATAACACTGCGGGTGGCATGACCTGGGGTCCCTCTCCACTCCAATCGGGGCAAATCCGAAAAAGCCAAGGTCATGATCTTGGTGTGACAATCCAAGATTGCATGATACGGGGACAACCAATCCATCCCTAATATAACGTCAAAATCCACCATATCTAAGAGCAATAAATCAACACGGGACTCAAGACCCTCAAACACTACCACACAGGAACGATGAACTCGGTCGTCCACTATAGAATCACCCACCGGTGTAGATACATAAACAGGAATACCCAAAGCATCACTAGGCATAACCAGATAGGGTGCAAAATAGGATGACACATATGAATACGTAGACCCAGGGTCAAATAGCACTGAAGCATCCCTATCATAGACCAGAATAGTACCTATAATGGCTGCATATGAAGACTCAGCCTCTGGCCTGGCTGGAAGAGCATAACATCGGGGCTGGGCCCCACCCTCCCGAACCATCTCTCTGGGACGATCGGCTGCTGGCTGGCCTCTACCTCTGGCGGTTTGAGCTCCACCTCTATGATCCATACCTCCACCTCTATGGCCTCTACCCCCGCCTCTAGCTGGCTGGGCGGCCTGTGGATCACCTGATGCCTATATCATATGATGAGGAACCTGCTGTTGTGACTGAGCACTCCTCAACCTTGGGCAAGCCCTCCTGATGTGACCATACTCACCACACTCATAGCACCCGCCTGAATGCTCCAGCTGAAAATACTGTGACTGAGCCTGTCGACCTGAATGTCCACCTCGAAAACTCTGAAGTGGTGGGGCACTGATGGGTGCTGATGGGGAACTGTGAAGCTGCTGGTCAGAATAATGCGGCTGAGAACCACGACCCTCTAAAGTACCATGAGAGACCTATAGGGCTAACTGAAAGGGCCTCGGAGGATGGCCTCTACCATAAGAATCCCCACCTCCAGACGAGGTACCCCTGAATCTACCTGCATGACGGGGCCTCTTATCTGACCCGTGACCACCTCCCCGTGCAAGGGCCATCTCAACTCTACGGGCCGCATTGGCCGCCTCCTGAAAAAAAATCTCACTACCAGCTCCCATAGCCATTTGGAGACGGATCGGCTGGAGCAACCCATCAATAAACCTCCGCACCCTCTCTCTCTCGATAGGGAGTATAACAATAGCATGGCATGCCAGATCAATGAACCGAGTCTCATACTGTGTGACTGTCATAGAGCCCTACTGGAGGCGCTCGAACTGCCTGCGAAGTGCCTATCACTGAGTAACTGGGAGAAACTTCTCCAAAAATAACTCTGCAAACTGGTCCCAAGTCAACGATGGCAACCCTGCTGGTATGGATAAACAATAGTCCCTCCACCAAGGATTGGCGGATCCTACTAGTCGAAAGGTGGCGAAGTCGACCCCATTGGTCTCCACAATACCCATAGTCCGAAGGATGTCATGGCAGCTAAATAAGAAATCCTGTGGATCCTCTGAAGAAGTACCGCTGAACGTGGTGGTGAAGAGCTTGGAGAACCTGTCAAGCCTCCACAAAGCATCTGAGGACATAGCCCCTCCATCGCCGGCCTGGGTCACAGTACCTGGCTGAATTGCCACAGCTGGCTGAACCACTAGAACATGAGCCTGGGGAGCTACCTGCTCCTGAGTACGTGTAGCAGGAGTCTGAACTCCTCCTCTAGCCTGGGAAGTGGCTGGTGCTACTGGAAGAAAACCCGTTCTAGTGAAGCTCTCCATAAAGCTTGCCAGTCTGACCAAAGCGTCATGGAGATCTGGGGTGACCATGAACCCTCCCGGGACCTGAGCTGGGCCCGCCAGAACTGCAGGGGCTGGAACCTCCTCATCATAATCAATATGAGGCTCCACCTCTGGGACTGCTGCCTGGGGCTGAGCTATGCCCCTACCTCGGCCTCTACCCCTCGTAGGAACTGCTACTGGGGGCTTGGGCTGCTGTGCGGTAGAAGAGGAAGCACGTGTTCTCGCCATCTGTGAAAGAACAGAGTAGAAAGACAATCAGTATTTGGGAAATAGAATCACACGACAAGAAAGAACAAAGTGAAATTTCCCTAACTCCGTAGCCTCTGGGGGATAAATACATACATCTCCGTACTGATCCCTCAGAATCTACCAAGTTTGTCCGTGAGTAGCGAGACCTATGTAACCTAGTGCTATGATACCAACTCTTCACGACCTGGATTTCCCACCATCGGGGGTCGTGATGGCGCCTACTATCGGATTTAGGCAAGCCAAATAGTTAAAATATTTTCTGACAATAGTAATATGAGTCATTTAAAATAAAGCGGAAGTCTTTAAAACATAGATATCTGAAAGCCAAATGCGGAAGTTTAACATTTCTTTACCCAAGACAGGTGTCAATGACTCACGAACAACTAAAGAGTGCTAAAAACAAGTCTGAATAGAAGTACATCAATGTTTGTCTCGGTACAAAGAAAAAAACTAATAATATAGAAGGGAATCCCGCCTGCGAACGTCAGCTAGGATACCTCGAAAGTCCCTGGACTGAAGTCAGCTCCCGATCAAATCCTACTGTTGAGGCCCAAAAGCTGCTCCTGAATCTGTGCTAAAAAATGCACAGAGTGTAGCATCAGCACAACCGACCCCATGTGCTGGTAAGTGCCTAGCCTAACCCCGGCGAAGTAGTGACGAGGATAGACCACACTACCAGATAAACCTATGCAGTTATGTAATATATTGCGGAAAATAAATAGGAAATAAATAGTTATAAAAAGAGGGGGAAACATGTGCTGTGAAGAAGATGAACTCGTGTGTTTTGGGTGAAAAATCCCGTCACTGGTATGTTTTTAGGCTTTAAAAATAACTGGGCGAATTTTCCCTACGCGATCGCGGAAATAGGGATGCGAACACGAAGGCTCCCACTGACTGGTCATCGCGATCACGTGGATGGTAACGCGAACGCGTAGAAGAAATACTGGGGGTCTAAAAATTTGGTCTATGCGAACGCGAGTCCACTGGTGCGAACGCATTGAAGGCGATGCTGAAGCTATGCGATCGCGTGATCGAGTACACGAACGTGGAAGAGGAAAAATCCAAAGAAATGCGAACGCGGGCTGAAGATTGCGATCGCGAAGGAGGGAACAACAGTGCAAAAATTGCAGATTTTCTGCAACTTTCTCTAAGGCCAAAAATACCCCGAACCACCTCCGAATCACTCCCGAGCCCTCGGGGCTCCTAACCAAACACACACACTAACTCAACAACCTCATATGAACTTAACCGAGCGATCAAATCGCCAAAATAACATCAAAATCAATGAATCAACCCTCAAAATCATCATTTTTCATTCTAACTTCATAAACTTCAAATTTTAGATATTTAGGTCCGAAACACGTCGAATGACGTCCGATTTCGACCAAATTTCACAGAAAGCGCTTAAACCATATATAAGACTTGTACCGTGCTTCGGAACCAAAATACGAGCCCGATACCACAGCTTTTTAATCAATTTTCATTTCCATTTTCCTTAATAATTTCAGAAAAACAATTTCACAGAAAAATTCTTTTCTCGGGCTCTAGACCTCGGAATTCGATTCCTGGCATATGCTTGAGTCCCATATTTTTCTACAAACCCTCTGGGACCGTCAAGTCACGAGTCCGGGTCTGTTTACCAAAAATGTTGACCAAAGTCAACTTTAATCATTTTAAAGCCACATTTTGAAAATTTTCACAGCATTTAACATATAATCTTTCCGGCTACGCGCCCGGACTGAGCACGCATATCGAGGCAAGTAAAAATGAGGTTTTCAAGGCCTCAGAAGCGCGAAATGAAAGAGAAAACATGTGATGACCCTTTGGGTCGTCACACTGCAGTTATGGGAATTGCGAAGGGAGGTTGGGAAATGCGAACTGGGAATTGCGATGGGAGGTAGGGAAATGCGAAGCGTACATGCCTGCAATTCCTTAAGTCAAATTTTATCCCGTGGCCTATCCAAAGCTCACCCGAGCCCTCGGGGCTCCTAACCAAACATGCACACTACCCTAAAAACATCATACATACTCGCTCGTGCATTCAAATTACTAAAATAACATCAATAACTATGAATTTAGCATCAAAATCATGAAACTTTCTCAAGACTTCAAATATCCAATTTTTTCAATAACTATCTGATTCACGTCGTTTCAAGTCCGTTTATTACGAAATTTTACTGACAACACATACAAATCATATTGAACCTGTACGGGGCTTCAGAACCATAATACGGGCCCAATACCACATGTTTCACATAGCATTTCTCTTTTAAAAACTTTTATATTTTTCAAAAAATAATTTCTTTCAAAAATTCATTTCTCGGGCTTGGGACCTCGGAATTCGATTCCGGGCATACGCCCAAGTACCATATTTTCCTATGGACCCTGCGGGATCATCAAATCACAGGTCCGGGTCCGTTTACCCAAAATATTGAACAAAGTCAACTTAATTTATTTTAAAGCCAAATTTTATTATTTTCACAGATTTTCACATATAGACTTTCGGCTACACGCTCGGACTACACATGCAAATCGAGGTGATGCTGAAAGATGTTTTTAAGGCCTCGAAACACATAATTTAATTTAAAAACAAGTGATGAACTTTTGGGTCATCACATCCTCCATCTCTAAAACAATAGTTCGTCCTCGAACGGATATAAGAAGGAAGTACCTGAGTCGGGGAAAAGATGGGGATAATGGCTCCGCATATTTGACTCGGACTCCCAGGTCGATGCCTCACAGGCTGACCTTTACATTGAACACGAACAGAAAGAAAACTCTTTGATCTCAACTGACGAACCTGGCGGTCTAGAATAGCTACTGACTCCTCCTCATAGGACAAATCCTTGTCCAACTAAACAGTGCTGAAATCAAATACATGGGATGGATCACCGTGATACTTCCGAAGCATGGACACGTGGAACACTGGATGCACGACTGATAAGTTCGGCGACAATGCAAGTCTATAAGCCACCTATCCCACTCGATCAAGAATCTCAAACGGACTAATAAACCTAGGGCTAAGCTTGCCCTTATTCCCGAATCTCATCACGCCATTCATAGGCGACACTCGAAGCAATACCCGCTCACCGAGCATGAAAGCCAAATTTCGAACCTTGCAGTTGGCATAGCTCTTTTTCCTGGACTGAGATGTGCGAAGCCTGTCCTGAATGATCCTGGCCTTGTCCAAGGCATCCTGTAATAGATCTGTACCCAACAATCGAGCCTCTCTCGTCTCAAACCATCCAACCGACGACCGACACTGCCTACCATATAGAGCCTCATAAGAAGCCATATGAATACTCGACTGGTAGCTGTTATTGTAGGCAAACTCTTCTAAAGGCAAGAACTGATTCGACGAGCCTCCAAAGTCCATGACACAAGCTCGGAGCATATCCTCCAAAATCTGAATAGTCCCCTCGTACTGCATGTCCGTATGAGGATGAAACGCTATGCTCAACTCAACCCGCGTGCCCAACTCTCGCTGAAATGCTTTCTAGAAATGTGAGGTAAACTACGTATCTTGATCTGAAATGATAAACACGGGCACACCATGAAGTCGAACAATCTCCCAAATATGAATCTCAGCTAATCTCTCGGAAGAATAGGAGACTGCCATAGGAATGAAATATGCTGACTTGGTCAACCTATCCATAGTAACCCACACTACATCGAGCTTATTCTGAGTCCGTGGGAGTCCAACAACAAAGTCCATAGTGATACGCTCCCACTTCCCCTCAGGAATCTCAATCTTCTAGAACACGCCGCCAGGCCTCTGACGCTCGTACTTAACCTCCTAACAATTCAAACAACGAACCACATACACAACAATGTCCTTCTTCATTCTCCTCCACCAGTAATGTTGTCGTAAGTCCTGATACATCTTGGAGGCACCCAGATGAATAGAGTACCGAGAACTATGGGCCTCCTCTAGAATCAACTCCCGAAGTCCATCCAAATCAGGCATACAAATACAACCCTGCATTCTCAAAACTCCATCATCTCCTAGTGTGACCTGCTTAGCATCTCTGTGTTGCACCGTGTCATTGAGGACACATAAATGAGGATCATCATACTGCCAATCTCGAATATGCTCCCATAAAGAAGATCGAGCAATTTTGTAAGATAATGTGCGGCTGGGCTCAGAAACGTCCAACCGTACGAACTGATTGGCCAAAGCCTGGACATCCAAAGCAAGTGGTCTCTCACCGATCGGAATATACACCAGACTGCCCATACTGGCTGACTTCCTACTCAAAGCTTCGGCCACCATATTGGCCTTTTCCGAATAATATAATATAGTGACATCATAATCTTTCAATAGCTCCAACCACATTCTCTTCCTCAAATTTAACTCCTTCTGCTTGAACAAATACAACAAACTCTTATGGTCCGTGAACACTTCGCATGCTATGCCATACAGATAATGCCTCTAAATCTTCAGCGCATGAACAATGGTTGTTAACTCCAAATCATGGACTGGATTGTTCTTTTCATGAATCTTTAACTAGCGCGAAGCATAAGCAATGACCTTGCCATCCTGCATCAACACCGCCCAAAGCCCAACATGAGATGCATCACAATAAACTGTAAATGGGCCTGAACCTGTGGGCAAGGCCAACACTGGTGCCGTAGTCAAGGATGTCTTGAGCTTTTGGAAGCTTGCCTCGCACTCATCCAACCATTTAATTCGGGCACCTTTCTGGGTCAACCTAGTCATCGGGGCTGCAATAGATGAAAACCACTCCACGAACCGACGATAATAGCATGCCAAACCCAAGAAACTCCAGATCTCCTTGGCTGATGTAGGTCGAGGGCAGTTCTTGAATGCCACTATCTTCTTTGGATCTACCTTAATACCCTATGCTGAAACCACATGCTCCAAGAAATCAACTAAACTCAACCAAAACTCACACTTTGAAAACTTTGCATACAGCTGACTATCTCTCAGAGTCTGAAGACCCACTCTCAAATGCTGCCCATGCTCCACCTGACTGCGGGAATAATTCAAGATATCATCAATGAAGACTATCATGAACGAATCCAAGTAAGGCTTAAACACTCAATTCATCAAATCCATAAAAGTTGCCAGGGAATTCGTCAATCCGAATGACATCACCAAGAACTCATAATGCCCGTACCGAGTGCGGAAAGCTGTCTTAGGGACATCGAATGCCCTAATCTTCAACTGATGGTAGATTGATCTCAAGTCAATCTTAGAAAATACTTGGGCACCCTGAAGCTGGTCAAAAAAATCCTCAATCCTCGGCAATGGGTACTTATTATTGATTGTGACCTTGTTCAATTGCCGGTAATCTATACACATTCTCATCAATCTGTCCTTCTTCTTGACAAACAACACTAGTGCACCCCACGATGATACACTGGGTCTAATGAAGCCCTTATCAAGCAAGTCTTGCAACTACTCCTTCAACTCTTTCAACTCTGGGGGGCCATGCGATATGGCAGAATAGAAATAGGATGAGTGCTCGGGGCCAGGTCAATGCAAAAATCAATATCCCTATCGGGTGGCATACCCGACAGGTCCGAAGGAAATACCTCAGGAAACTCACAAACTACAGGCATAAAATCAATAGAAGGAACCTCGATGCTGGAATCACGAACGTATGCCAAATAGGCCAAACACCCCTTCTCGACCATTCGTCGAGCCTTCATATATGAGATAACACTACGGGTAGAATGACCAGGAGTTCATCTCCACTCTAAATAAAGTAAACATAGTAGGGCTAAGGTTACAATCTTGGCACGAAAATCCAAGATGGCGTGTTAAGGTGAAAACCAGTCCATCCCCAGTATGACATCAAAATCGACCATGTCCATCAATAATAAGCCTACTCGAGTCTCAAGACCCTCGATCACAACCACGCAAGAACAATAAACACGATCTACCATAATAGAATCACCCGTGGGTATGGACACATTAATAGGAATACTCAGAGAATCACTGGGTATGACCAGATACAGTGCAAAATAAGATGACACATAAGAGTAGGTAGACCCTAGATAAAATAGCACTGAAGCACCCCTACTACAAACCAATACTGTACCTATGATAACTGCATCGGAAGCCTCAGCCTCTGGCCTAGCTGGAAGAGAATAAAATCAAGGTTGGGCCCCACCACCCTAGACTACCTCTCTGGGATGGCCTATTGCTGGCTGGCCTCCACCCCTAGCGGCCTGAGCTCCACCTCTAGCACCTCTACCTCCACCTCTAGCTCCTTTACCCTTACCTCTGGCTGGCTGGGCGGGCTATGGAACACCTGGTGCCTGAACCATTACACGGGAACCCTGCTGCTGCGACTAAGTACCCACTAGCCTTAAACAATCCCTCTGGATACGACCATACTCACCACACTCAAAGAATCCACCAGAGTGTTGCGGTTGAGGAAACTGAGACTGACCTTGATGACCTGAATTACCACCCCAAAAACTCTGGAGCGGCAGTGCAGTGCTAGGAGCTGGTGGTGCACTGTAGGCATGCTGATCAGAATACTGTGTATGAAAACCACAGCCACATGAAGCACCATGAGAAGCCTTAAGCACTGACTGAAAGAGCCTGGGAGGATGGCCTCTGCCCAACGAATCCCTGCCTCCACATGAGGTACCACAAGAATCTGCCTAAATGACAAGGCCTCTTATTAGACCCCGGACATCCTCCCCGTGACAAAACTATCTCGACCCTCCTGGCCACATTGGCCGCCTCCCGAAATGAAATATCACTCCCTGTCTCCTTAGCCATCTGAAGTCGAATGAGCTGGATAAGTCCATCAACGAACCTCCTAACTCACTCTCTCTCTTTCTCTCTCTGTGGGGAGTATAAGCAGAGCATGATGGGACAAATCAATAAACCTAGTCTCATAGTGAGTAACAGTCATGGAAACTTGCTGGAGACACTCAAACTGCCTCCGATACATCTCTTTCTGAGTAACGGGAAGAAACTTCTCCAAGAATAGCTAGGTAAACTGCTCCCAAGCCAAAGCTGGCAATCTGGCTAGTCTAGCCAAATAATAATCTCTCCACCAAGTCTTGGCGAATCCAAATAAGCGAAAAGTAGCAAAGTTGACCCCATTGGTCTCCATTATCCCCATGTTCCATAGAACCTCATGACAATTGTCTAGATAATCCTGGGGATCCTGAGAAGATGCACCGCTGAAAGTGGCAGTAAAGAGCGTAGTAAACCTATCCAATCTCCACAAGGCATCGGCAGACATGGCTACTCTGACACCGATCTAGGCTACCACACCTAGCTGAACTGCTCTAACTGGCTGAGTTGCTGGAGTCTGAAACTGAGGAGCCACCTGCTTCGGAGTGCGAGTAGCAGCAGTTTATGCCCTCCTCCAGCCTAAAAGATGGCTGGGGCTAGAGGTAACAAGCCTACCTCGGTGACACTATCCATGAGGACCAATAGACGAACCAGAGCATCCTGAAGTACTGGGGTAACAATGAACCCCTATAGGACCTGAGCTGGACCCACTGAAGCTTTTTGGGCTGAAACCTCCTCGTCAAACTCAACCTGAGGCTCCGCCGCTGGTGGTGCCGCTCCGGGCTGAACTTTGCCCCTACCTCGTCCTCTAGCACGGCCTCGACCTCTACCACTCGCGGGAGCTGCTGGGGGCTCAGGCTACTGATCAACGGATGAGGAAGTGCGTGTTATCGACATATTTAAAAGAACATAGTAGAAATTCGATTAGTATTGAGAAACCAAACCCGCACGATATGTAAAAATAGATTCGAAGTTTTTCCTAACTCTATAGCCTCTAGGGGATAAGTACAGACGTCTCCGTACCGATCCATCAGACTATACCAAGCTTGTCTGTGAATTGTGACCTATGTAACCTAGTGATCTGATACCAACTTGTCACGACCCGAATTTCCTACCCTCGAGAGTCGTGATAGCGCCTATTAGTGAAATCTAGGCAAGCCAACTAACTGAACTATTTAACCTGTTTTCCTTTTTTTATTTTATTTAATGACCTAGCATCAACAATTTATAGTAACATAATTTAACATGTAGAAGATATAAATTTCAAGTTTAACAATACTACTAATATCATCCCATAACAAAACCACCCAAGATTTGGTGTCACAACTTCACAGATTGTCTAAGAGTACTACAATAAGGGTCTAAAAGAAATAACAAAATACTGTCTCTAGAACTACATAAGAGAAGCAGGAAAATAGATAGAGGGAGATGCCAAAATCCGGCGGATGCCTACAGAACTACCTCGGATCGCTTGGTAAGTAGGAAGTTGAAACATCACTGTGGTCCGAAATCTGCAGCACCGGGATCTGCACAAAATAGTGAAGGGTGTAGTATCATCACAACCGATTCCATGTGCTGGTAAGTGCCTAGCCTAACCTCGGTGAAGTAGTGACGATGCTAGGACCAGACTACCAAATAAACCTGTGCAGTTATATAATATACAGCGAAATATAAATAGAAATAAACCAGTAAAGATGGGAGGGGGTATATGCTGCAAGGTGTATCAGTTTCAACAGCAAATCAAGAACAAGGCACTAGGACAACTTAGACTTTACAACAAAACAACAAGGAGCTTATATTCCATCCATAAACACTTTGTATCAACAATTGTTGCGGTGTGCAACCCGATCCCAACATATAACAACACTGTTGCAGTGTGCAACCCTATCCATATCATTTATCACTGTTGGAGCTTGCAACCCGACCCAATCATGTCATTGTTTCGGTGTGAAACCCGATCTAAATATCTCATTGTTCCGGCGTGCAACCCGACCCAAATATATCATTGTTGCGGCGTACAACCCGATCCAAATATGTCATTATTGCAGCGTGCAACCTGATCCAAATATACAATCAACATCAACCATAACAAGAGTCCCGGCTAGGGATCAATAAGAACTACACTATCCTGGCAAGGGAGTCAACAATAAGAATGAACACATCCCGGCAAGGGAAAATCAGCTATAACCAATCTTGTTCTAACATCTACTACCTCAACTAACACAAATGCTCAACCATGATTAATCTCTATGAGAATAATTATAAACCTTTCTCAACATAGAGAGTCAACAACTTAGGCATTCATAGTAGTTCTCAATAACACAATAAATTTCAATTTATGACTCACAGTCATGTTCGAGACCAAACTCGTCACCACACCTGTATGTCGTACTCAACACATAACATGTAGTATACAAGATCAAACTCCTATTCCCTCAAGCTAAGGTTAGACCAAACACTTACCTCGATGCCACAAACTCAGTTCTACCCTTAACTATAGCTTTACCTCGTGATTCCACCACCAATTCGCTTGTATCTAGTCACAAGTTACTTAATTACATCAATGAATGCTAATAAACAATGTCTAATGCATGGAAATAATTTTTCTAAAGCCTTTCCCAAAAAGTAAAAAATTTGCCCCGGGCTCGCATGGTCAAAACTAAGGTTCGAACCAAAACCAAACTACCCATTCACCTATGAACTCAAATTTAAAATTTGTTTTGAAATCGGACCTCAAATCGAGGTCTAAATCCTATTTTTTTGAAAAACCTAAGTTCTACCCAAAACACCCAATTTTCCCCATGAAAATCATTGATTTTGAGCTGAAATCATGTTAAAAGATGTTAATGATTGAAGAAACTAGTAAAAATTAACTTACAATCGATTTGGAAGAAGAGTTGTTCTTGGAAAATAGCCCCAGGGGGTTTTTGTTTTGAAAAGATGTGAAAAGGGGTTGTTTTTTGGCTAAGTATAAAAAGTTACAGGCTGCAGTTATGGGAATTATGAAGGAAGGTTGGGAAATGCAAACTGGGAATTGCAAAGGGAGGTTGGGAAATGTGAACTGAGAATTGCGAAGGGAGGTTGGAAAATGCGAACTGGGAATTGTGAAAGGAGGTTGGGAAATGCGAAAAGTGCATGCCTACAATTCCTTAAGTCCAAAATTTCACCTCGTGCCCTATCCAAAACTCAACCGAGCCCTCAAGGCTCCAAACCAAACATGTACACCACCCTAAAAGCATCATACGTACTTGCTCATGCATTCAAATCACTAAAATAACATCAAGAACTATGAATTTAGCATCAAAATCATGAAACTTTCTCAAGACTTCAAATTTCCAATTTTTTATATAACTATCTGATTCACGTAGTTTCAAGTCCGTTTCTTACTATAATGACCCGACCGGTCATTTTAAGCTTTTGCACTTTTCTCGCCAGTTCTCGGGCATGGCTTGCCTCGTGTGATGTATTATGACTTGTGTAAATTGTTGGTTTTGGTTTGAGGGTAATCAGGATGAATTTGGAAGAACAGTTCTCAGTTTGAATCTTAAAGTTTGAAAGGTTTGACCAAGTTTTGACTTTTTTGTATATGATCTCGAATTGGAATTTTAATGATTTGGTTAGATCCGTTAGGTTATTTGGGACTTAGGAGCGTGATTAGAATGCATTTTGTAGGTCAGTGGAAGTTTTAGGCTTAAATTGGCAAAATTGAGATTTTGGTATTTTCCAGTTGATAGGTGAGATTTTGATATAGGGATTAGAATGGAATTTCGGATGTTGCAGCAGCTCCGTTATGTCATTTGTTATGTGTGTGCAATATTTTAGGTCATTCGGACGAGGTTTGATAGACTTTTTGATCGAAAGCGTAATTAGGAAGTTATTGAAGTTCTTAGGCTTGAATCCGATGTGATTTTGGTGTTTTAATGTTGTTTTGAGCATTACGAAGGTTGGAATAAATTTAAACGAGGTTGTGGGATATTTTGGCATGTCTGGTTGAGGTCCCGAGGGCCTCGGGTGAGTTTCGGATGGTTAAACGGGTCATATCCTTATTTTGAAAGTTATAGATTTTCTGTTATTTTTGTTGCAGACTTTTGGTCTTCGCGTTAGCGATGGGATACGTGATGAGGCTGAGAATTTGGCCTTCGTGTTGGGGAAGACTGAGATTGCATGTGTAAGGTTATGGTTCAATTCTGGAAGGAAGGTCATAAAACTCTTAGGCAGCGGTGCCCACTTCAGATAATTAAAGAAATGTGCTTCAGATGATTAGGGAAATGGTATTGCTAATTGGGATGATTTGATAAGGGTATATGTTTCGGGAAAAGGCAATGTGATTAAGTGGATGGTACTTTGATAGTATTGCGGCACTTTCTTGTTAGATAGAATGCTAATATTCGAGTTTGTTTGGCAGCACAGAAGAATTTTAGAGTATCTCTCATGTAATGATTGGGTGTTAGAGGTGTGGTATGTATTCGAACGATGGAATTGGGATCAGATATGGTGACCCGTATGCTATATGGATTTGAAGACGGGATATTCTTATAAGCAGATTATGTTGTGATTGTGGGTCGTGTGTATCGGTACTGTGTGGTGACTATCGGGGTTCGGATACCTGAGTGGATCTTTTGCTAATGGGTATGTTAGATTTTGGATGTGATATCGGGTATAGACTGGTTGTCTCAGCGTTATGTCATTCTGAGCTATTGCGCTAAGGCGGCGATGTTGGCTATGCCGGGAATGCCACAGATTGTGTGGCGAGGTTCGACGAATTATGTTCCTAGTAGGGTGGTTTTATATTTTGAAGACCCAACGGATGGGTGGGAAGGACTATCTTTTTTATTTGGGCTTTTGTGATGGATGTCAGTGCAGAGACTCCTACCATTGATTCAGTTACGGCGGTAAGGGACTTTTTGGATGTGTTCTTGTGGCCGGGCATGTCGTTGGGCAAAGTTGTTGATTTTGGTATTGATGTCGGGCACCGTATCACATATAACTGGCATATTTAAAGGAGTTGAGGGAGCAGTTTCAGGGTTTCCTTGATAAGGGGTCCGTTGGCAGGCCAATGTGGATATGTGTTCTAACTTGATTCGACTTGGTTGGCTCCTAGTTGTATTGCTGAAGGATGTGTGATTAGATTGTTATTGAGCCTATTAGTGTTTGAGAAGATATATGGGTTACCTTTTCGTGCTGCGGGGCAGTTGGATTTATTAGTTATAGGCGCTTGTAGTGCGGTATTATTGGGTTCTCTCAGTGGAGCTTGAATGGGAGGAGTATTGGATATTGCTCGGCGGGTGGCGTATCGGTTACGTTCTTTTGGGTTATGCGGTGTTATGTATTTGCTTCACCGTGGTTATGATGATTTGCTTTGGTCCTAGAGATCAAATTGCATCATGGTTGTCGATTGTGAGCATAGAAACTTAAGATGTTTCATTGGACCGATGTTTGGATGAGGCCGCGCATTGAGCGAAGCTATGTGGAGGTATGATTATGCGGATTGGATTCATGTGTTCTATTTCTATGATGTGTGATGGGTTCTCAGCATTTTGTGTGGTGGTTCTGGTATGCTTACGGTACAACTCTTTCAGTTGAATCATTTTCATGATCTAGGTATGTTCGAATTGTTGCTTACGGTGTGCGAATTGCACGAGTTGTGGCTTTAGATGACATTAATGTGTCATGTCACCAAAGTGGTTATGTTAGATTAGATGGGATCGTTGGGATCTTTAAGGAATATGAATGGATTCGATTTCAGCATGTTGGAAAGATAATATCGAGGTTCGGCCTAGAAATTTGCTATGGTCTTTGCCAAAATATAAGTGGCTTTATGATAGGTTGATCTGAGAAATGGTTATGGCTTACTGCGTGTTTTATTCTTCATTGGCAGTATATGAAAGCATTGGAATAAGACTTTAGTTGATAAGAGGTTTTCTACCAGTATTCGGTTGTTGTGTGCGGCTACTGTGATTAGAAGTTATCGCTACAAGTGTTTGAGTTGGGTGGTACATCATGTGATTGCACCTGAGGTTGCAGGTATGGGTTATTACAACTGGTTCGGGCTTATTCAGAGTATAGATATGAGATTGTGATCTTGTGGATGATTTTCAGAAGTGGAAATGTGGTTTTAAGGTTTATGGGGTAGGTTGGATTGTGAAATTTCAGTTGCATTGTGTTATCGGACCTATACGAGATAGGGTGATGTGGGATCACCTCCGGGTATATGCATGGTAAGGTTATTCAACGATTTGTTGCCTTTTGGAACAACTCTAGACACGTTCGAGGACGAATGCATGTTTAAGTATGGGAGGATGTAACGACCCGACCGGTCGTTTTGAGATTTTGCACTTCTCTCACCAGTTCTCGGGCATGGCTTGACTCGTGTGATGTATTATGACTTATGTAAATCGTTGGTTTTGGTTTTCAGGGTAATCAGGATGAATTTGGAAGAATAATTCTCAGTTTGAAGTTTAAAATTTAAAAGGTTTGACCAAGTTTTGACTTGTTTGTATATGGTCTCGGATTGAAAATTTTATGATTTGGTTAGCCCCGTTAGGTGAAATGGGACTTAGGAACGTGATCAGACATTTTGGAGATCCATGAAAGGTTTAGGCTTAAATTGGCAAAATTGAGATTTTGGCGTTTTTCGGTTAATTGGTGAGATTTTGATATAGGGATCGGAATGGAATTCCGGAAGTTGCAGTAGCTCCATTATGCCATTTGTGATGTGTGTGCAAAATTTCAGGTCATTCAGATGAGGTTTGAATTTTTGATCGAAAGCGTAATTTGGAAGTTAGTGAAATTCTTAGGCTTGAATCCGATGTGATTTTGGTGTTTTAATGTTGTTTTGAGCGTTCCGAAGGTTGGAACAAGTTTGAACGAGGTTGTGGGATATGTTGTCATGTTTGGTTGAGGTCTCGAGTGCCTCAAGTGCATTTCAGGTGGTTAAACGGGTCATATCCTTGTTTTGAAAGTTGCAGATTTTTATCGGAGTATGAACTCATGGGAGTGTGAGGATACTATTGATGTTATTTTTCTCGGATTCTGAGACGTGGGCTCGGAGGTCAGGTTTGACCAATTTTGAGATTTTTGATGTAAATTGGTTATTTTCGAGTGGGCTTTGTTCCCTTAGCATATTTTGATGGTATAAATCTATTTTTGTCTAGATTTGGAGCATTCGGAGGTCGAGTTGAGAGGCAGGGGCATCGCCGGGTAGAGTTTGGACCGGTTCAAGCTGAGTAATGATTGTAAATGATGTTCTGAGGGTTTGAAACCCCGGATTGCACATTGTAGTGCTATATTGAGGTGAGGCACACGCTTGATGACGAGCGTGGGGTCGTGCACTATTGGGGATTGTGACTTGGTCCGTCCCGATTGATGATTTTACCGTGTATTTGATTGAAATATATTTGCTATCATCATTATTTGGGCTTAATTCCATATTTGGGCTTTGTGCCAACTATTTGAACCCTTCGGGGATTTTTATTGATATTTCTTCATCGTTTGACTTTAAACTTGTACTCAATCATGCTATTTTCCACTATTTTCGAAACTCAACCATGTTTACTCTGCTTTAACACTTGAAATGAAATTTTAAAGATATTTTTGGGTTGAGCACCATGTTTTACTGTTGCCCGAGTGGCTTATGTGATTTTTTCCTTAGTAAGGCCGAGGGCCTGTGTGTGAGGATACTTTTGGGTCGGGCTGCTCGCCACAGCGGTGATACACTAATTTTGATTATGAGGTCGAGGGCCTGAGATATGTACTCCACGAGGTGACTTGATTGATATGAGGTCGAGAGCCTAGTAATGATGCCACGAGATGGCTTGATATTGCGTTTAGGCCGTAAGGGGGCCCTAAAGGAGTTTGCACACCCCTAGTGAGCACGGGTACCCATTGTGATGTGAGATATAGCCTGAGGGGCTAGTATTGCACTTTGTGATATAGCCCGAGGGGCTGGTATTGTACTATGTGTATAGCCCGAGGGGTTGGTATTGTACTATATGATTTCCCGAGGGGCTGGTATTGTACTATGTGATAGCCCGAGAGGCTGGTATTATTCTGAGATATTGCCCGAGGGACGGAATTGTTGACATTATGCCCGAGGGGCGAACCGTATGTGCTTATCTGTCTTACTTGTCTGTCATTTACCTGTTTAAATGCGTATTTGTGCCCGAAGGGCGGATTTTCTGTACCTATCTGCACTAACTGCCTTGCATTCATTTGCATAACTGTTGAGAAAGCCATTTTAAAGAAGTATGAACTGATCTAAGATGCTTTAAGTGTTTTTCAAAGCTTCATTGCTTTCTTACTGGTTTTGTACTGCTTCTATATAGCATATTGATATACTTTTCTGGATTTCCTATCACTCAGTCATTAGTTATGATTGTTACTCACTAAGTTGGAAGACTCACTTTACTCCTTGCACCTTATGTGCAGATTCATGTATTTTCTAAGCTTGGTGGCAGTTTCATTGGAGTTAGCAAGGTAGCTTTCTGGCGATCGCGGAGCTGCCTTCTCCCTCTCTATTTTTCCTTATGTATTCTTGTGACCTTTCCGACCATTTCAGTCTTGATATGGTTAGATAGTTGTAGTAGATGCTCATGACTAGTGACACCCCAATGTCGGGCTTGTATGTTATTTCTGCACTATTCATTTAGACTTATATTATGAAATATTTGTTTAATTAAAGGCTTTAGAATGACTATTAATGATTAAAGGATTAATATTGATGTTGTGTCGACTGACCTTGTCTTCACGAGAGGCGCTATCACGACCAGGTCTGAGTTTAGGGTCGTGACACTTACCAAATTTTACCGACAACACATATAAATCATATTGAACCTGTACTGGGCTCCGGAACCATAATACGTGCCCGATACCACATGTTTCACATAACATTTCACTTTCAAAAATCTTTATATTTTTTAGAAAACAATTTCTTTCAAAAATTCATTTCTCGGGCTTGGGACCTTGGAATTCGATTTCGGGCATATGCCCAAGTCCCATATTTTCCTACAGACCCTTGGAGACCGTCAAATCATGGGCCCGAGTCTGTTTACCCAAAATGTTGACCGAAGTCAACTTAATTCATTTTAAAGCCAAATTTTATCATTTTTCACAGATTTTCACATATAGACTTCCGGTTACATGCTCGAATTGTGCACGTAAATTGAGGTGATATTAAAAGAGGTTTTAAGGCCTTGAAACATAGAATTTAATTTAAAAACAAGTGATGACGGTCATCACATGAAGCGACAACAATGTTGTCTCCTTGTGACCTATATATGGGTTACGAGTTTGAGTCTTGGAGTTAGTCACTGATGCTTGCATCTGAGTATGTTGCCTATACTATATCCCTTGGGGTGCAGCCCTTTTCCGAACCACACTGCAAAGCGGGATGCTTTGTGCATCGGTCTTAGTGGCGAAGACACATGTTGATAACTAACCACCCTTCGTCGAAAAATTGCACTGCTTACATAGGTAAAATATTACGTTTCTGAAGTATATAACTCATATTGAACACCCTTTGTCGGAATTTGTTTCCACTTCTTTGAAATTTGAACACCCTTGAAGAAATTCTTAGCTTCACCACTGATTGGGCTATCCTTTTTTATGGCATAAGTTGCTCGAATCCTCTAAAAATACCAATGAATTCTTACTATAAGATCCTCTGAAAGTTATAACATTTCTACAACAATAGTTTGAAGGATTCGACCAATATAGGTCAAGACCATTCATATCTCTGGTCCATGCATTTATCTATTAAAGGCAAAATGCATACTTTACCCATCGATCTTGTCCCTAAATCCCACTTACACACCTGTTAAAGATGGGAATCATATTACACAACAAAACTTTTGAATGTGTGTCAATTACACACCAGTTTGATGTTTGACCACATCTGCTTAAAGATTGCTATTACATGCGCCAATCAACATCTAACATGTGTCATAAATCAGAAAAAGAAAAAAAAAACTAAAAAAAACCCTCTGCCCCCTCCCCCCCACTCTACCCCTCCCTCATCTTCCCAAAGAGAAAAATACAGAAAAGAAAAAAACCCACCCCTTCTTTATGCCCCCAATCCCATCATCTTTGTAATGACCCGACCGGTCGTTTTGAACTCTAGCACGTCGTTCAACAGTTTGAGGCTATGAGCAGCTTCATTTCAGGTAATAATACTCGAACGCGTGGTCGGAATTGGAATTCGGGAAGTTAGGAGTTGATTCGGAAAGAGAATTCTCATTTCAGAAGCTTTAAGTTGTAAGAATTAACTAGGGTTTTATTTTTAAGTAAACGACCTCGGAATTGGTATCTGAAGGTTCCAGCAGGTTCATATGATGATTTCGGACTTAAGCGTATGCCTGTATAGGGTTTTGGATGATTCGGAAGCATTTCGGCTCCTTTTGTGGAAGTTAGCATTTTAGAAGAAATTTCGTAAGCTTGGCTCGAAGTGCATTTCAGTGTTATCGATGTCCGTTTAGAATTTTGAGTCTAGGAGTAGATTTGTATGGTGATTCTGGAGCTGGGAGCACGATCGGAAGCGAATTCAGAGGTCCGTGGGTCATTTGGCTAAAGATAGAAATTTGAAGGTTTTTTGAGAAGTTTGACCAAAAGTAAACTTTTTGATATCGGGGTCGGAATCCGATTTCAAAAGTTGGAGTAAGTCCGTAATATCGACTATGACTTGGGTGCAAAATTTGAAGTCAGTCGGACTTGATTTGATAGGTTTAAACATCGAAAGTAGAAGTTTGAAATTCTAAAGTTCATAAAGCTTGGATTGGAGGTCGATTTGTGGTTTTAGCATCGTTTGATATGATTGGAGGCCTCGAGCAAGTCCGTAATGTGTTTTGGGACTTGTTGGCATGATTGGTTGGGATCCTGGGGCCTCTAGTGGATTTCGGGTGGTTAACGGATCAAAATGGAATTTTGGAAAGGTTGAGGTTGCTGGTATCTGGTATAACTGCACCTGCGAGGGTTTGTCCGCAGGTGTAGAACCGTAGAAGAGCTAGGAGGGCACATATGCGGTTTTGGGGTAGGAGTGAAGAGACTGCAGATGCGGTCGTGAGGCTGCAAAAGCGGGACCACATCTGCATTAGGAAGGTCGCAGAAGTGGAAAAAGTGGGCCCGGAGGAAACCGCAGAAGCGGAAGGTTGGCCCGCACCTGCGGAACCGAAGAAGCGGTCAAAGGATCACATGTGCGGAAAGTGCTGGAGACAATGGTTCTTTTAAAAAAATTGGGGGTTTGGTTATTTGCCCCTATTTTAAATTGGTGTGGCTGATTTTGGAGAGCTTCAAGTGGGATTTTTCATCATCAACGATAAGGTAAGCTAATCCCATCCATCTTGAGTTAAATATATCGATTATGTATAGGTATTAGCATGTAAATGGGTAGAATCTTGGGGTTTGAGGGAAAACCTAGAAAATTGATATTCTTGGAATTTGACCATGATTTTGAGTATGAAATTGAGGGTAAATTATATAGTTGAGTTCGTGAGGTTATGGGTAAAGTTTATCTTCGAAAAATTTAGGAATCCGGGCACGTGGGCCCGAGGGAAATTTTGTCAACTACTCGACCGGGGTTAGATATTGTTATAAATCACGTTGTGGTGAGTAATTGAATATGTATTTATGGATTTGCATAATTAATGGTTAGTTTCGGAGCATTGTGCATCGATTGGAGTCTTCGGTAGAGCGTGGAATGCCGGTTATGGATTTTCGGAGCGAGGTGAGTCTCCTTTCTAACATAGTAAGAGGGAATTGTCCCCATAGGTGAGTTAATTGGTTATGTGCTTCTATTTGTGGGGACTACGTATGCACGAGGTGACGAGAGTCCGTGTGTAGAAACTATTATGCTATTGTCCGGCTAGTCTAGGACCCAAAAGCATGTTATACTTGGATTAATTGTAAACTTATTGACAGCTCGAATTGCTTAAATCACATCGAATTAGTAAATGAATTTAAAAAAGGATTAAACTTTTTTTTCTTATATTGTTAAAAGAGAAGTGGCTTTTATTTGGATAAATGTTGCTCGATAAATTCTTAATTAGCTATCTGAGCATGTATTTCTATGTGTACCTGTGTCGCATGTATGATTCGCGAGCAGGGTGATTATTTATTTAATATTGACCGCGTCGTATAGATAGTTCACGAGCGGGGTATTAGATGCATCTATGGTTCGCGCCGTTCGACCCTCGGCAGTGCACAATTTACTTTCTATTGGATTGGGCCGTACGCCTCGTCATGATTTGCGCATGCTTGTATTGCTTGCCTGGAGATTTATTGACATTGATATTTGCTCTCCCCGACTTGAAATAATTGAAAACTAATAGATTATGAATCCGGAGATTTTGAATATAAAAAGGAACTTTCACCTGTTCATGATTTAATTAAAACTCTGTCACTCTTAATAAATCCTTGATTATTCGCATTAATGATACATTATTATCGGACCTCTAGTAAGTGTCAAAGTCGACCATCTCGTCTCTACTTCTTCGAGATTAGATGAGATACTCATTGAGTACACGTTATTTTCTTACTCATACTACACTTCTGTGCATTTTTGTTGCACATGCATATGCACCTCTAGTGGCCTAGTGGGCATAGCAACATGGTTGTCATGGAGACTAGGTGAACTGCATTTCCTCGAGGTGACCCGCAGCTAGTATAGTCTCTCTCAGGGTTCTATTTATTTTATGTCCAATTGTATTCCGGACAACTGTTGTACTTTATTCAATTTTTCTTAGAAATGGCTCATGCACTTGTGACACCGAGTTCTGGTATGGTTTTGAAGTATTTTGTATTAATTGCTTATCATTTAATTTGAATTGAAGCAATTATCTTTTTATTTATAAAAATGGAGGAAAATCATAGATTTCAAGAGTATTAAAATGGGAATTTAACTAAGTAATTTGGTTAGCTTGTCTGACAGTGGTGTCGGCGCCATCACGAGCCTTAGTGGATTTTGGGTCGTGACAACATGGTATTAGAGCACTAGGTTCCCATAGGTCTCACGAGTCATGAGCAAGTCTAGTAGAGTCTCGCGGATCGGTACGGAGACGTCAGTACTTATCTTCAGGAGGCTATAGGGATGTTAGGAGTACTTCCCTTCTTGATTCCTTACCGTGTGGTTTGATTCACTTCAGGCTGATGCCCTTGTTTCCTTTCTACTCAATCTTACGCGATGCGAATAGCTGATTATGAATCTAGTATTACAGGATTATAATGGTACTACGAATGGGGTAAGAGGTGCTTCTCCTTGCGATGTTGTTTGATTTATTATCGTCGCCTTGTGGAAGGATATTTTGTTGTTTCAGCTTAATAACGGTACTTCTGAGAGATCTGAGGCTAGGCACAAGTTCGATGATGCTTATGTTCCACATTATTTATATGCTGGTAGGATGTTTGCCTACGTTTCGGGGCAGTGAATGACGTGAAGGGAGGTTTACTCAGTGCATAATTAAGAGATTCGGTATTTTACTTCCGGCAGAGGAAGGGCAATCAGACTAAGAATGTGCAGATTTGGGATTGATGGAGTAACGAGATTTGGTTTTTGTGAGCGTGGTAGAGTTTTCTTCTATGATAAGGTGTCGTTGTCCCTATTGAATGTACTAAGTTTGTCGGTGTTATGATCTTGTACAATTCGCCCTTAGAGTAGGATATTGTGAGACAACATTAAAGAAGCGACTGCCAGAGATCACGGTGTGCGATGATTCAGGATGGAATTGGTGTTTCTAATGTCAACGGTGGGAAAGATGGTCCTCAAAAGGGTGTAAAGTTAATAGTTGTGTATTGGTTCAGGTGCTATCGAGATGGGTTTTGATATAAGGCATCGGTGGAGCATCAAAGAATTAGGAAGGACATATGGGAAGTGTCGGGCGATGTTTAAAAACTTCTATAAGGCCAGGTATAAGAAGCGCAGGTCGAGTAGTTGATTAAAGAAGCGAGTTTGCCCAAAGTGGGAGAGTGGTGGAGTTGCATATGGGCTTGGTGGTAGGATAAATACGCACCTTAAGGAGAGTTGGAACGATTTGGGAATTTTAGTGATTTGGTTGTTGAGGTCTACAGATTTAATTTTGAGCATGGGCTATTATGCGACATGAGAATTGATGTAACGGGAAGGAGCTGCTGGAAAAAAAGAAGGATACAACATAACTTTGAATTGGAAGGATGTTGTCGCAAATTTAATTGATGTCCACGAGGGGTGAATGGACTTGTGCAATTAAAGAGTGAGCTCGAACTCAGGTGATTTATTCCCTATGAGCAGGTTAGCGGTTGCATAGTTGGTGAAGCTTCTGCGAAGAATTCTATTGGTTATGCAGCAAAGAGATCGGTTGTGCGAATGTGGTTGATGATTCAGAGTATAAAAAGGGGTTTTATAGTAAGAATCCGAGAAATTTTGGCAGTCGATTAAGCAAGGTTACGTCAATAAGAGATAAATAATCCTGGTGAATTCCAGAGTTGTGTAATAGTGGCTTCATGCTAAGTGGGAGAGTCCCACCACCTATGATTTGGGTTGCATGGTTAACTACTTGCGAGGTTTTTGGTTATTGGCATATTGATGGGTTATTTCAGCTACAGGAAAAGGGGATAAGTGGTAATTTGAGCAAAGGAATTGTTAAAAGGTATGCCATGGTTGGCCTTATTGGCTCATGTTCAGACTTGGGGAAGGAGTCGGGATTTATGCCTTGTATAGATGCGGGTTTCAAGGGAAGTGATTATGTTGGGTGCTTCATCGAGAAGGTATGCATGTGCTAGAAGAATCATGGAGTTGATTATATTCCGGGCCTAGTCAGAGCGGGTGGCTCTCTACAACGATCCTAGTGTATATAAATGGGTAAAGTGAGGTGCCTAATGATTTCGAGCGTATAGGTACAGTTAAGAATCAAGCTTTGTAGCAGCTTATGAGAAGGAGCCCAGAATGTTCTAGGATATTTTGAACTGCAACGTAGCAATTGGGAGGAATGAAATGGTTCGTGGGATTTGAGACAACATGGTCTCGTGATTCAAGGTCACTCGGGGTGAGTGTGGATAGAGTTACTATTATTTCTAAGGCAATCAGGGTAAATCGAAAGAAGATAGATTGGTTAGCCATAGTTGAGTCTGCATATTGGTGGTAGCGATAAGTTCCTTCAGCATGATCAAGTTATGCATGTGATTTGTGGCGGTACATGTGAGGCCTGTCAGCTGCCGTAATTGAGGATATTTTGGAGTATTCTACTGTTATGGCCTGTTATGTGTAGGCGGATCCCGGAAGGGCTATGGTGGCTTAAACCACTACTTAGATATTTGCATATTCTACGGTCATGAGAATTCGCCTGTGTGTTGCTATGGTTCTCCTGAAGTGAGTTAGGTGAAAACCTTTTATATTATGAAGTGTTAGTCTATTAGTGGTTCCGGAATTATTATGGAAATCGTGTTCTATCGTATATTGGCACGTTGGGTGCAGTGAGTGGTATGGAATTTGAAGTAAGGATCAAGGTTTCAGGTCGGTGTTGACAAGGATGTCACGAGCTCGGATGAGCAGGAAAAGGGTTTGGATTTATAGAGTAAGTGGAATTATCTTTAGTGTCACTTGAGATTGGTGTTTTGGTGAAAAGGGCTTTGTATCCTGGTTAAGGATTCTTGATCGCTTTTCAGCGTTAGTGCGGCCGGTGGTTTGGATATGCAGACTTGTTATCCGTTACGGAAGGTTGTGGGAGCGTGCCCCATGAAAAGGTTGTATAAGTGTGGCATGTAGTCACTTGAGTGATTGAAAAAGTTAAACCAAGTATGAAAATTGTAGTGATGTTGTTAAATTGGGAATTGATGCCTGGAGGGAACTTAGTTTATTGTGTTGTGGACTGTGGAGGATTACTCCTGTTATGAGGAATGTTCTTGTGTGTTATAAGAAAAAAAGGGTAATTATGGACCCATGGAAGGTTATTGGCCTAGTTCGGTGTGATCAGAATCAGCGTGAGGTCTGTGGTTGGATTTAAATGTGAAAGTGGACTCTATATTAGGCAAGTTGTGATTGTTTCAGCAATGCGCTCCTTATGGAAAAGTAGTCGGGGTGCTATTTTTTCATTAGCCATTTCGTGTAATGATATATCGCGCCGTATGGGTTATGAGACTGCTTGGTGAATTTCTTATGTGTTGAGGTTTCGCGTAGAGATGATGTTATATGAGCAGGGTAGCTCTTGAGATTCAGATCGTATATCGTACCTTAGTTGTGCTTGAGTTTGTAGTTTATAACGCTATATGTCTCCCCAAGGAAATGGTATTATGCACCTAGCGTGCTTGTGACAGAAATTCAGTATCTTGCTTTAATGAGCAATTTAGCTCGATATATATCTCCTTATGTGAATTCTGTGTGTGGATCGGGTGCACGCTACCATGGGTATATTGTTTGGATCGGGTTACACACCACAATAGTATGATGTTGAGTACAGTTGCCTATATCTGTTTTTATATCGTTTCGTTTCCTATTTTTTCGGAGGAAAGCTCGTATTAGTTGTGAGCCCGCGTCGCATGTATGATTCGCGAGCGGGGTGTCTGTTTAGTATATTGCCCGCATCGCATGTATGATTCGCGAGCGAGGTAATTGGATTTCCTTTTTCATAGTTCATTTTTCTTTCGTATCGCATTCGAATTGGTAGCCTATTGGCATATTATAACATCATATGAGACTTTTGATCATGTCCGGGGTGGCTTATTGCCTGAGCAGTTCGTACTGGGTGAGACGAGATTATAGATTTAGGATCAGTGCAATCTGATTATATGAAGTATATTAAGGAGCAAAGACCATATTCGGTTCAGAATGAGGCGATGGTAATTGTTAGGAGTATAGACCCAATGATTGTTGATTCGGTAGTTGGTTATGAATTTCTACACATATCTTCCTTTGTGGTGTTATTGTAAGAGTTAGATCAGGACATATATATTAAATTGGGAATTGATGCCTAGGGGGAACTTAGTTTATTGTGTTGTGGACTGTGGAGGATTACTCCTGTTATGAGGGATGTTCTTGTGTGTAATAAGAAAAAAAAGGGTAATTATGGACCCATGGAAGGTTATTGGCCTAGTTCGGTGTGATCAGAATCAGCGTGAGGTCTGTGGTTGGATTTAAATGTGAAAGTAGGCTCTATATCAGGCAAGTTGTGATTATTTCAGCAATGCGCTCCTTATGGAAAAGTAGTCGGGGTGCTATTTTTTCATTAGCCATTTCGTGTAATGATATATCGCGTCGTATGGGTTATGAGACTGCTTGGTGAATTTCTTATGTGTTGAGGTTTCGCGTAGAGATGATGTTATATGAGCAGGATGGCTCTTGAGATTCAGATCGTATATCGTACCTCAGTTGTGCTTGAGTTTGTAGTTTATAACTCTACATGTCTCCCCAGGGAAATGGTATGATGCACCTAGCGTGCTTGTGACAGAAATTCAGTATCTTGCTTTAATGAGCAATTTAGATCGATATATATCTCCTTATGTGAATTCTGTGTGTGGATCGGGTGACACGCTACCTTGGGTATATTGTTTGGATCGGGTTACACACCACAACAGTGTGATGTTGAGTACTGTTCCCTATATCTGTTTTATATCATTTCGTTTCCTATTTTTCAGAGGAAAGCTCGTATTAGCTATGAGCCCGCGTCGAATGTATGATTCGCGAGCGAGGTAATTGGATTTCCTTTTTCATAGTTCATTTTTCTTTCGTATCGCATTCGAATTGGTAGCCTATTGGCATATTGTAACATCATATGAGACTTTTGATCATGTTCGGGGTGGCTTATTGCCTGAGCAGTTCGTACTGGGTGAGACGAGATTATGGATTTAGGATCAGTGCAATCTGATTATATGAAGTATATTAAGGAGCAAAGACCATTATTCGGTTCAGAATGAGGCGATGGTTATTGTAAGGAGTATAGACCCAATGATTGTTGATTCGGTAGTTGGTTATGAATTTCTACACATATCTTCCTTTGTGGTGTTACTGTAAGACTTAGATCATGACATATATATATATATATATATATATATATATATATATATATATATATATATATATATATATATATATATATATATATATATATATATATCATGAGGTGCATTAGGTGCATCAGATTCGGGAAATTTCGAGTAATTTGATCAGATGATGTTATTGTGGTCCTTGAGTAAGGTGGTGCAAAGTGTGAATTCAGCTAAGGTATGCAGTCATATTTTGGTGTTGCGTGTAGTTATTGATACGGTGAGCGTATGTTGGAAACATGCCTGGCAGAGAATTTTGGATGATGGAATTGGGCTCTAAGGCTTATTTGCTTAAGTGAAAAAGGATATTTTCAGATTGATCGGGCTAGGGTGCCCACTTGAGTTGTGGTAACACGGGTAGGTGCTTGAGGCATTAAACAGTGATTTCAGACAACTCCAACACAGTTCTTAGCACGTTCGAGGACGAACGTATGTTTAAGTGAGGGAGAATGTAACGACCCGACCGGTCGTTTTGAGCTCTAGCATGTTGTTCAGCAGTGTGAGGCCATGATCAGCTTCATTTAAGGTAATATGACTCGTACGCATGGTCAGAATTGGAATTCGGGAAGTTCGAAATTGATTCGGAAAGAGAATTCTCATTTTAGAAGCTTTAAGTTGTAAGAATTAACTAGGGTTGGATTATTAAGTAAACGGCCTCGGAATCGGGATTTGAAGGTTCCAGCAGGTTCCTATGATGATTTCGGACTTGGACGTATGCCCGTATCGGGTTTTGTATGACCCGGGAGCATTTTGGCACCTATTGTGGAAGTTAGCATTTTGGAAAAAATTTTATAAGTTTGGCTCGAAGTGCATTTCAGTATTATCGATGTCCGTTTGGAATTACGAGTCTGGGAGTAGCTCCGTATGGTAATTTTGGAGCTCGGAGCGTGATCGGAAGCAAATTCGGAGGTCTGTGGGTCATTTTGGAGTCATTTGGCTAAATGTAGAAATTTGAAGTTTTTTTAAGAAGTTTGACGGGAAGTGGAATATTTGATATCGGGGTCGGAATCCGATTCTGGAAGTTGCAGTAAGTCCATAATGTCGAATATGACTTGGGTTTAAAATTTGAAGTCAATCAGACGTGATTTGATAGGTTTAAACATCGAAAGTAGAAGTTGGAAATTCTAAAGTTCATAAAGCTTGGATTGGAGGTCGATTCGTGGTTTTAGCTCGTTTGATATGATTTGAGGCCTCGAGCAAGTCTGTAATGTGTTTTGAGACTGGTTGGCATAATTGGTTGGGGTCCTGGGGGCCTCGGATGGATTCTAGGTGGTTAATGGATCGAAAATAAAATTTTGGAAAGGTTGAGGTTGCTGGTATCTGGTATAACCGCACCTGCGAGGGTTTGTCCGCAGGTGCGGAGCCGCAGAAGCTGCTAGGAGGGCGCAAATGCGGTTTTGGGGTCAGGAGTGAAGAGACCGCATATGCGTTTGTGGGTCCGCAGAAGTGGGACCGCATCTGCATTAGGAAGGTCGCAGAAGCGGAAAAAGGAGGGCCTGGAGGAAACCGCAGAAGCGGAAGGTTGGCACGCACCTGCGGAACCGCAGAAGCGATCATAGGACCACAAGTGCAGAAAGTGCTGAAGGCAGTGGTTCTTTTAAAAAAATCGGGGGTTTGGTCATTTGCCCCTATTTTTCAATTGGTGTGGGCGATTTTTGAGAGCTACAAGTGGGATTTTTCATCATCAACGATAAGGTAAGCTAATCCCATCCATCTTGAGTTAAATATATCGATTATGTATAGATTTTAGCATGTAAATAGTTAGAAACTTGGGGTTTGAGAAAAAACCTAAAAAATGATATTCTTGGAATTTGACCACGATTTTGAGTATGAAATTGAGGGTAAATTATATAGTTGAGTTCGTGAGGTTATGGGTACCGTTTATCTTCGGAAAATTTAGGAATCCGGACACTTGGGTTCGAGGGCAATTTTGTCAACTTCTCGATCGGGGTTAGAGATTGTTATAAATCGGATTGTAGTGAGTAATTGAATATGTATTTATGAATTTGCATAATTAATGGCTAGTTTCGGAGCATTGTGCATCGATTGGAGGCTTCGGAAGAGCGTGAAATGCCGGCTATGGATCTTCGGAGCGAGGTGAGTCTCTTTTATAATCTTGTAAGAGGAATTGTCCCCATAGGTGAGTTAATAGGTTATGTGCTTCTATTTGTAGGGGCTACATATGCACGAGGTGACGAGAGCATGCGTAGCAACTATTATGCTATTGTCCGGGTAGTCTAGGACCCAAAACATGTTATACTTAGATTAATTGTAAACTTATTGACAACTCGAATTGCTTGAATCACATCGAATTAGTAAATAAATTTTAAAAAGGATTAAACTTCTTTTTCTTAGACTGTTAAAAGAGAAGTGACTTTTATTTGGATAAATGTTCTCCGATAAATTCTTAATTGACTATCTGAGCATGTATTTCTATGTGTACCTGTGTCGCATATATGATCTGCGAGCAGGGCTATTGTTTATTTTATGTTGACCGTGTCGCATGGATAGTTCGCGAGCGGGGTATTAGATGCATCTATGGTTCGTGTCATTCGATCCTAGGCCGTGCACAATTTACTTTCTGTTGGATCGGGTCGTACGCCTCGGCATGATTTGCGCATGCTTGTATTGCTTGCCTGGATATTTATTGGCATTGATATTTGCTCTCCGCGACTTGAAATAATTGAAAACTAATAGATTATGAATCCGAATATTTTTAATATAAAAAGGAACTTTTACCTGTTCATGATTTACTTGAAACTCTGTCTCTCTTAATAAATCCCTGATTATTCGCATTAATGATACATTGTTATTGGACCTCTAGTAAGTGTCAAAGTTGACCATCTCGTCTCTACTTCTTCGAGATTATACGGGATACTCATTGAGTACACGTTGTTTTCGTACTCATACTACACTTCTGTGCATTTTTGTTGCACATGCATATGCACCTCTAGTGGCCTAGTGGGCGTAGCAGCATGGTTGACACGAAGACTAGGTGAGGTGCATTTCCTCAAGGCGACCCGCAGCTAGTATAGTCTCTCTCAGGATTCTATTTATTTTCTGTCCAATTGTATTCCGGACAGTTGTTGTACTCTATTCGAATTTTCTTAGAAATGGTTCATGCACTTGTGACACCGGGTTCTGGGATGGTTTTGAAGTATTTTGTATTAATTGTCTATCATTTAATTTGAATTGAAGAGATTATATTTTTATTTATAAAAATGGAGGAAAATCGTATATTTCAAGAGTATTAAAACGAGAATTTAACTAATTAATTTGGTTAGCTTGCATGGCGGTGGTGTCCGGCGCCATGACGACCCTTAATTGATTTTGGGTCGTGACAATCTTCTCCACCACTACCATAGTACCACCAACCCTTACATTACAATCACTTTCTTCCCCAACTATAGATTCAACTCTTTGCCCGATTTTTAATAAGTTTTAACAACATCCATCACAAATCCTTATACAAATTTCAAATTCAAGCTCAAACCCAAAGCTTCAAACTTGTTAATGGAGTTTTTTGAATTTTATCAAAATTAAACACCTAACTAAATTTTTATTCAACAATAATTACGAATTCAAACTAATTTTCTAGGTCATGGAACACCAAAATCAACAAGGGCCAATTAAATTTTCAAGCTTTTTCAAAAGGTCAATAATGGTGATTTTTACAAGACCCAATAACTCCTCTTTTTTTCCCTTCTTATTCATGGGTGTTGGTTGGAAAGATGAAACATGAGGAGAGTAGACTAAACTAGCATGGAGGTTGGGAAAAAAGACGAGGCGGGGGTGGGGGTGGGGGACGTAGGGGTGTGGGTTAGGGAAGAAGACATGGGTTATCTTTTCTTTAATTTGGAAAGAAAATAGTTAAGAAGGAAAAAATTAATTTCAGATGAATTTTTTAGTTTTCACGCGCCTCTTTTATGTGTAATACACGCGTGTGACACATGGCAAAAGAGGTGTGTAATTAACACACTTTTAAAAGTTTTGGTGTGTAATACTATTTCCGCATTTAACAGGCGTATAAAAGGGATTTGAGTACAAGGTCAATGGGTAAATTATGCATTTTGCCCTTATTAAACATTAAGGGGTCGTTTGGTAGGGTGCATAAGAGTAATGCTGAATATAGTGTATTAGTAATGCTGGTATTAGTTATGCTTGCATTAGTTATGCTGACATATTTCTTATTCGTTGTTTGGTTTGATGTATTAAAGTATTGCACAATTTCTAAAAGAATTGTTTGTTTACGAAAATGCCCTCAAAACTAGTTCACTCTCCTACTTTTTAAAAGAAACATATGTTGAGAAATATTTTTATATGAAAAAATTTTAAAAAAATTATTTTATTTGTCTACCTATATTGTAAAATAAAATTAAATATTTATTTATAAAAAATAAAATATGCTAAGTATTTATTTATTTACTAGGGATATAATTTTATTTCTCACTATTTGAATTATTTTGAACTTGCATTAATATACTAACTAGCATATTTTAATCAAACATAAATTTTGAGGGATAACTTTGTCTTTCAATAAGCTAATGCATGCATTAAAACCCATTACGTTGCTAATACCATTGTTTTCTATGCATTAGTTATGCATAAGTTAATACCAAATAGAATGTATAACTAATACTTGCATAACTAATGCATATATTCAAAATATCTACCAAACAATATATTATTAATACACAAAGCTAATGCATCCTCCCAAACGACACGTAAGTGAATTTCATAATATTGAGCTACAACAGCGATATGACTCAGAATTCGTGTTATTTCAAGAAAGGAGGCTGTGAATTGTGATTTTGAAGTGTTAATTTCTTATAAAAGCCAAGAAAACTTTAATAGTTGTTCCCAAGGGCCGACTTTGTCGGCAGTATCATCTTTTAACTAAGACCATTATGAAACCTAAGCAAATTCTTAATTTCTGATTCAGATATTATTCGTTTTTACAAATTTAATGTACTTCACTATATGTGAGGTTTAAAAAAAATGAAAAGTACTTTCTGCAAATCTACCCTTCTAATTTGAGTGTTAATTTAGTAAGACATTTGAAGAGAAAAGAATATTAAATTAGACAAAATACTCTTATATATGTTATATAAGGCAATTAGATTTAGCAACCATAAAAATAAGGGTCCTTTTTAAATGTCTATTTTATAATTTATGCTCCCTCCGTCCAATTCTTAATAAAATTCGAATTTTGAGAGTTAAACTTTTCAACTTTACTGCAAAATTCAGGCATAAATTTTTTATTTTGAAATAAAATTTATATTTTTACGTAATAGTATTATTAATTTAAAATTATTTGAAAATTATATTAAAAATCAGGACAATAAAAATTTATTTGGCTCTTGAAATCCGACATATATCAAACAAATTGGGACAATTGAAAAAGTTTGTTTAGAGAGATCTCATGAATAAATTGGGAGGCCTACATCACACACATTTCTTGATATATGGTTTTTTTTGTTCAAACCCTATATAAATGAAAGATATCTTATGAATAAAGTTAGAGTGATTGGAATGTAGTGTTAGTCTCCAAATAGATCAATAAAGTTAGAGTGATTGTAATGTAGTGTCTAGTCTCCCCATAGCTCAATCATGGACTGAACAGCAAGAGTAAGTGCCAAAGTTGTCTGAATCTGCACTTCATTTCCTTTCTCCGACTCACATACTGTTGTCACTTGGACAAAGTTTGAAATTTGAGGCCAAAAAGTCGCAGCTTCCTTTGGATCCTTATGGCTATTTAATTGAGATAGAAATTAAAGCTTATGATATTATCCAATTTGTCATATATTGTACGTGGTACTATTACTATTTACTCCCAAATCAATTACATTACGAAAAGCTATTGTAGGCCTATCTTTTATTTATCCCTCTGATCAGCTAGCTGCCGACTTAAGAATTTTAAAGATTTTTGTGAACTTTTAATCTACTAGTTTCTATATGCGTGCGTTGCACGAATATCTTAAATCAAGTATCACATGATTTGTGCAAAAAATAATAAAAAGATGTGAGAGATTATAGAGGTTGCCTTTCCACGCGACCTTGGTGCTGGAACTGGCACAATGTCTTTAAAACCAATGTAGTTTTTCCTGAACATTGGGTTTAAAAATTTCTTAAATCATATTTAATGTAATTTTAATATTCAACTGCACTATACGAATGAAAATAATTCACTATCATTAAGTTAAAATTTTCAGTCTTTCTAACATAAACTAATATAGTTCAAGATGATTCTATTAAGTTCTATTTGTTCGTTAATTAATGATAGGCCAATATGATTAATTAAATCTTTTAATCTTCTTTCAATTGCTATAGTTTTTGGAAAAAAAAATATTTAATAAAACAAACTTTTTTATCCTAATTAGCCTGAAGTATGGGAACATCCATAACGCAAAATTGGAATCAACACCAGCTGACTTACTTTTTGCCACAAGCTCAAATCTTTCCATCTGAAATATTTTCAACCTTTTTTTCTCATAAGCTGATCACCTAACTCGTCATCTTAAATTAATGTTATTTTTCGTAGAAGATAAGAATTACAACTTCAACTTTTGGGTAGTGTTATTGTCTAGGTGGGAATGTTATTCGAACTTCAAATTCCATTAAAGATTTTTAAAAAATATGTTATTAGTTGATGACTTAATGCTTTGAATATTGCAATTTTATCGGATATCGATCAGACTATATATATCAATATAATTCATCTCTCGAATGATATAAAATTAGTCCGTTAAATTTGACTTGATAAGATTAATAACTTATTTTACTTTAGTATATTTTCATTTATTATTTATTAATTTATTTATTAGATCATTATTTATTTTGTAAAACATCAAAAATATAATAAATACAAGAAAACCTAATATAAACTAAAGAAAACTAATCCCAAAAGATCCAACTCACGGCCAGCCTAATTTTCAATAAGAAATATGTTTCACATCTGGAAGTAGTATTTCAGTAGAACTCTTGTTATGATCTTTTTTTCTAAAATAACTTGCAAATTTATATTAAAAATAAGAATAATATAAAGAAGGCATAAAAGTCTGTCCAAAAAGTATTAGGCTACATGCTACTATCCCCTAAAGATGCATATCTGTGGTAGCAGTTCAAACAATTAAATCCGAAAAGAGTCCTACCAAATACCAACTTTGTAGGATTGTGTGTAAATCAAATCAAAAACAATTCTAATTTATAATTATATTCTTAAATTATACAAATATTTAAGGGCATAAAAGTCGATCGATAATTTAGGATTATTTTAGTCATTCAATATATAACCAAACTGTTATAAAGTCATAATACTAATTAATGAGTAAATCGCTTTGATTTTCCGCTTCTATTATTTAGTTCGTTATTTTTTCATATTCTAAATTTTATGCAATAAATTGTTAAATAACTTCACTTGAAATTATCAATATTTGAAATTAAATATAAAGATCATTAAAAAAAAATGTATTTAAGTATACCATAATCTTTGGAAATTTTAGTATTTGTCTCGTACTAAAAAAGAAGTTGCTGCAATTGTAACTATTATAATTACTATTTTTAAGAGGAATTTGAGATTCAAACCTACATCGAAAACACTAAATAATATGACTAATTGAATTTAGAAATAAAAATACTTTAGATGATTTGAAACCATAAAACTGAAATTGTTTTATAAACAGAAAATAACACAGTTATTTTAATGTACTATAGAACTAATCAATCTAATTAAGAATATAGGGGAAGAAATATCAAAACATCCCACGCGAAGGATCTCACAAATTTTTCTTTCAATATTCTCCCTTGATCAATTATATTTCATACGTGAATGATTAACCTAGAAAGATTATGATGCATCTCTTAATAATAATAATAATAATAATAATAATAATAATAATAATAATAATATGCAATTACGTAACTCAATATCAAGAGGATACATTTATCATCTTCCAACTCAACTTTAAGAATTTTCTTAATTATCACTGTATTATTAACTTTAAGAATCACGATTTTTGGGCATGATAAACCTCCTACTTTAGACTTAAATTTTTTGCATGTTTTATGTTAGATAATATATAAGTTGGTGCATCCAATGTGATTATCCAAGAATTCCTATTCTACAGGGTTGTTTTCATGCCCCCGGATCAATTAGACAAAGCAAGAAACATCCAAAGTAAAAATAGTAACCAATGATAACATAATTGCCAAACATGCAAAAAAAAAAAAAAAAAATCCTTCATTATCTTAGGCACATGTTTGTGCAATCAAACCAAGAGTACAATCTATAAATATATTTTGTATGACTTGTTATTAATTTCTCATGGGCACAATGATGAACTGAAAAAAACTATCAATAATAAATAAATAAAAATATCAAGACCCAAATTTCAACTGCTGAAACTATAATATAAAATAGAATGCAAATAAGAAGAAAATTTTGCAGTGATTTAGCTAGCTCAATGTTCGCATGTATCCTTTGCAGATGGGCAGTGATGGAGCCAGGGTTTTCATTAAGGGGAGTAAAAGTATAAAAAAATAAACTCACCAAGAAGTCAAGGGGTGTCATTATATAGTATATATACATATTTTTAAAAAAATTATCTAGCTAAACAGTGTAATTTTCCGACGAAGAGGTGTCGGTTGACACCCCTTGGGTGCATGTGGCTCCGCCACTGCAGATGGGCATGACATCAAACAACAATTATGCAGATCACATGTAAATCCATAATAATTTTCTATTAAAGTTGAGACTCTATAAGCAAAGGATTTTTATTAATAGAGATTAGTGTTAGGATTTAATTAGAATCAATCACAAATTAGGTTTAGCAACCGTGTCTACTGGTTGTGATTTTAAAGTCCTAGTATGAGACAAATTCTTAATTTTACATTTTTATCCAATATGGAATTATATATTAAAAGAAATACTTAAAAATTTTAAGGGCATAAAAGTCGATCAATGTTACAAAGATATTTTAGTCGTTCAAGATTTAGTATAAATTATTCGTACTTTTATAATAACTAGTCTTTAGGATACGCGCGTTGCGCGTGTACCTCCTGTTAATAAATATAAAATTTTAAAAGAATTACATAAATTTTAAACTGATAATTTTGATTGAGTTATAATAAAAGAAAAGTTAAAACAAACTATAAGTTTACTAAAGTAGTAATTGTTTGGTGTATTCCTATATATGTGGTATTTTCCTATTTTAAATTTGTACATGAGTGCGCTCTTATTTTAGGACTCCTTTATTACATACCAATGTTTATTTATTAATCATATAAGAATTAAGTATAATTTAATAATTATTCTATCATTTCAATTCGTCTTATATATGTAAAGTAACTTGCGTAAGTTCAGATATTTAAGTTGGTGCTATTTTATGTGTTTATTGGCTTATTTCAATGAAGTGGTAAAATCTCAATAGATTATATAGTAATGAATATTAAGAATTTTTACCTAATTTGATAAGTAGTGGTTCAAATCAGATTCATTCCTACTTATTCTCTTCTCCTTATTTTTTAGGCTTTGCAGCTCATGAAACAAGAGTTAAACATGTAGGACTTATGTTTACGAATGCAATAAGAAAAGCATTATAGTGTAGATATATAATACAAATAAAATAAGGAAGAAGTATCTATACATAAATTCTTGATTGATTTAAACTCCTTAATAATAGGAAAAAACTTAAATGTCAGTAATTTTTTAAAATAAAGTAATTTGAGTTGGAAAAAACTAGTATTGTTAATTATTAAATGTAGAAAAAATAATAGGGAACTAATAAGACATAAATCGAATTTCTAACTAATTATTTTTATTGAATCGCCCAGAGAAATAAACTCAAATTTGAAATCCTTCGAGTCCAAAACATGAAATTGAAAAATATATGTTAAGGGAAAATAAATGAGAAATTGGTGTAGAAGAATTTAAGATAAAGAGCAAATAAAAAGAGTATTTCAAGACTTTAAGCAAAATAAGATTTTAAGTTGGTCAACATATATAAACAAACTACCAAGAAGTCATAAGAAACGTAATAATGGTTTTTTCCTTTACCTTCTTCTTCGCGATGCACATCATATTCTTTTTGACTGATCTTCATGCTTATTAACAACAACAGCATCTGCGTGAAACTATGGTTGATTACGACTATTGCTACCAATTAATAAAGAAAAAATGTCATTGTATCAAAACTAACAAATAATACTACGAAAACAAGAGGTAATATGCATGCTAGCATAGTTTATGTTCTTAGTTGGTCAAATATCAGAGAGTTAAACACAACTCAAAAAGTACTTATCATAATTAAAAAGTAAAAAAATCCGAGCATGAATTAATATAAATTGTTTGTATTCAGAAAAAAAGAATTTGGAAACCGAGACTTGGAATAATAGCTCTTTTATAGAAGTTTTTGCCTATACAATTCGAAAAGGAAAGAATTTATGATTAGGAAAAAATTAAATGACTATTCCTATATATTAGGAAAATAAATTAATGAATATTCAGATATTAAAGAAATAACTAAATTACTATTTTATCTAACGTGAACTCTGTTTTAAAAGGGTAAAAAAGACGAACAACATTTCGCTAAGACCTTCGTGCTTTTAATATAGTTATAGATAAATATAGATATAGATAGATAAGAGTACAAAATTTTAAAAAATGGACTTAGCCGTGATAAATAACTTATAAAAGATATTTGGAAAAGTAAAAATGTTACCTTTTTAGAACCTATAAATCTTTGCCAATTTTTTTTCTACAACTATTTTTACGGATTCCATAAATGCAAAGCAAATTTGTGACCACGATAAACTGTGAAAAATCTTATGGGCTGACTTTCGTAAAATACTTCCTAAATTGTAAACACTTTCTAACTAGCAGCATTTTAATCAATTTTATTCACCTAACCAGATCAACTTGTAGGTAAATATCTATTAATAGTATTTTCTTCACCAGAATGCCTGTGTTAGAGCTAGATAGTGCCATGGTGAATATTTATTTACAATTTTATATGTATATAACGCATAAACTGTCAAACACTTATAGAGCTGGCTTCCGTAAACGGTTTCTTTTATGTTTAACTATATGATAATCGAAATCTGATTAATTTGAATATATGTCGTGCAGGATGCATTCAAGGGGAAGTGATCCCTATAAGTTTTTTAATTAAACTCGAAAAAGTAAAGGAATCATATTCAGCTCACCATGGCTTTGTAAATATTTTGTAACTCACACTAGTTCTTTGATTTACTCACCAAACTCTAGCACCTTGTAGATGAATTTTTTAAAAATAAAAAAAAATTGAAAAAGAGAAAATCCAAGAGATGGTAGTAGTATCTTCTCTATAAGAAAGGCAGTGCTAGAGGAAGTGCCATAGTGTACCATTCTCTTGGTAGCATTTGGCAACACACTTCCCCCCTCTCCTTACCAATAATGGAGAAGTTCAATGTAGCTAGAGTTTTATTGTTCCTTCTCCAACTTGGAACTTTGCTCATTGCCCATGCATGTCCTTATTGCCCTTATCCTCCTTCCACTCCAAACCACCCAAAATTGCCTCCCAAACAACCTCCTCATGCAAAACCACCTTCTACCCCCCCACCACCCTAAATATCCCCCTCATGTAAAACCACCTTCCACCCCCACTCACCCTAAACATCCCCCACATGTAAAACCACCTTCCACCCCTAAACATCCTATACCAAAACCATTCCCCCCAACCCTACCTCCTCATGTCAAGCCACCGAATGTAAAACCTCCATGTGTCCCAAAACCACCAATAGTACATCCACCTCCCACTGTCAATCCACCCTCTGTGCCTAAACCACCATCACCAACACCACCTGTTATTTCACCACCAGTCACTCCAAACCCACCAGCGCCAACACCACCTGTTGTTTCACCACCAGTCATTCCAAAATCACCAGTCACTCCAAAACCACCAGCACCAACACCCCCTATTGTTTCACCACCAGTCATTCCAAAACCACCTGTTGTTTCACCACCTGTCACTCCAAAACCACCAGCACCAACACCCCCTATTGTTTCACCACCAGTCATTCCAAAATCACATGTTGTTTCACCACCTTTCACTCCAAAACCACCAGCACCAACACCACCTATTGTTTTACCACCAGTCACCCCAAAACTACCGGCGCCAACACCACCTGTTGTTTCACCACCAGTCATTCCAAAACCACCAGCACCAACACCCCCTGTTGTTTCACCATCAGTCATTCCAAAACCACCTGTCACTCCAAAACCACCAGCACTAACACTCCCTGTTGTTTCACCACCAGTCATTCCAAAACCACCTGTTGTTTCACCACCTGTCACTCCAAAATCACCAGCACCAACACCCCCTGTTGTTTCACCACCAATCATTCCAAAACCACTTATTGTTTCACCACCTGTCACTCCAAAACCACCAGCACCAACAACACCTATTGGTTCACCACCAATCACTCCAAAACCACCAGCGTTAACACCACCTGTTGTTTCACCACCAATCATTCCAAAACCACCAGCACCAACACTCCCTGTTGTTTACCCACCAGTCATTCCAAAACCACTCCAAAACCACCAACACCAACACCACCTGTTGTTTCACCACCAGTCACTCCAAAACCACCAGCGCCAATACCACCTGTTATTTCACCACCACTGATTCCAAAACCATCTGTCACTCCAAACCCACCAGCACCAACACCCCCTGTTGTTTCACCACCAGTCATTCCAAAACCACCTGTTGTTTCATCACCTGTCACTCCAAAACCACCCGCACAAACACCCCCTGTTGTTTCACCACCAGTCATTCCAAAACCACCTGTTGTTTCACCACCAGTCACTACAAAACCACCAGCACCAACACCACCAGTCGTTTCACCACCTGTTATACCCAACCCTCCGATGGTAACACCACCACCCTACATGCCACGGTTGTTACACCACCAGTCGTAAAGCCATCTCCACCGCCACCACCGACAATAGTGCCATCACCGCCTGCACATCAGACTTGCCCCATTGATGCTCTTAAGTTGGGTACTTGTGTGGACGTGTTGGGGGGATTGATCCACATTGGTATCGGCGGCAGTGCTAAGCAAACATGCTGTCCACTTCTTATGGGACTTGCGGATTTGGATGCAGCCATTTGTCTTTGCACCACCATTAGGCTCAAGCTCTTAAATATAAACATCATTCTTCCTATTGCTCTTCAAGTGCTTGTTGATGATTGTGGCAAGAATCCACCCAAAGATTTCAAGTGTCCTTCATCCTAAGTCAAGGTCGTTATCCTAAGTCAAGGTTGTCATCCTAAGTCAAGATTTCAAGTGTCCTTCATGCAATATGATGCAGGATGCTGCTAAAATTAATAGGAAAGGCTCATTAGCTTGAATGGGACATTTGATTAATCCTACTGCATTTTCATATATAGTTGAAGGCGCACTCTGTGAATGCAATAAGGGGTGTGAGATTGCAATTTC
This sequence comes from Nicotiana glauca, assembly GCA_026770625.1. Classification (NCBI taxonomy): domain Eukaryota; kingdom Viridiplantae; phylum Streptophyta; class Magnoliopsida; order Solanales; family Solanaceae; genus Nicotiana; species Nicotiana glauca. The sequence goes on from MU762621.1 coordinate 62,698, forward strand.
CATTTTATCATGGCGAATAAATTGAAGGAAAAAGAAAGAGAGTGACTCCTCCAATGGAGATAAGCTTTTGACGAGTTAATTACCTTTCATTAATCTACGGAATGTTGTATTTTCATTGGTTTGATAGGAAATACTTTTTAAGGTGCTTTATATTGTATTGCCGACTTGAAAACATGAACATGCATGAGGTAATAAGAACCCACTTAATTCATCCTGCAAGTCATGCGATACAAGTATAGAACATGACGTCCTTTCGGGAACATCCAATAAAATTGGAACGTTGTAGAAAAAATTAGTAAAACCTAGATAGGCACATACAAAGAAAAGTATAGGACATGGCTAGGGGTGGCAAGCAGACGAGTTAGGTTGGATATGAGTGAGTCAAAACGGGTAATTCAAAAAATCGAATAAATTATCCAATCTGTCACAATTTTAATATGGATAAAAAAATAAGTTACAAATATAAAAAGTTAAATTTACTTGAAAACTCCCAATTTGAGAATTTACAAATATAAAAGTTAAATTTACTAATTATCTATTTTCTAAGTGGATACTATAATTCTTATTCATATTCATCAATTTATAAGAAGTTCATTATTAATAAATAATATAAATAGCTAACTATTTTTTTTTAATAATTTTTTCACCTTAGATATGACCGTGACAATGGAACACCTTAAATCTCGGGTGTGAACAAATTCTTTGAGTTGAAAGAGTACACTGCCCCGTTCGCAAAATATTCTTTTGGAATGTATGGTTCCCAATACAGAGTCAACTAGTCAAACTTCGAAGTTTGCGTTGTGTAAGATGAACCTATTTGACGTGTATAACACTCGATCGTGTAAAAAAAAGATTACACATAATTTAAATGCATGTATATATAACAGGTTACTATTTATTCTAGGACATGAATCCAATTATCATTATTAAATGGACTACGAGGTTATAATTACTCTAACCATTTTTTTTAATATCTTACAACACTTGCAATTTTGTATAACACTTAAAACTCTTTTTTTTTTGGTAATTAATATAACACTTAAACTCAGCAAAAATTGCTTTTTAATTTTATTTTATTTTTTGTGAGGGTACCGTCTGTAATGGAGAGAGAAATTAAAATTTGTTATAAATATATTATATTATGGATGTTCATTTAGTACTTCGTTGTAAATAAGATTCCTGAACAAGCTTATCCAACTTCGACGTAAATATGTTTATCTATTTAGTACTCTATTGGAAATAAGCTTCTTGAAGGAGCTTATCCTTTCGGTACTCCGTTATGGATAGACATTACCCCCGATAGAAGATTATCCATACTTGATACAATTAGCTTTTTCTTTCGATACTCCGTTATGGATAAACATTATCCTGGTAGAATATTATCCATACCTGATATAATAAGCTTATCCTTTCGGTACTATCTTATGGATAAACATTAACCGCGGTAGAAGATTATCTATACTTGGTACAAAAAATTTATCCTTTTGGTACTCCGTTATGGATAAATATTATCTCCAATATAAGATTATCTATATCTGGTACAGCAGCAACTTACACAATAACTTCCTTTCTTCTATAAGTAGATTGAGATTTTAATTCATTATGTACATCACTTTGAAGTTGAATAATATATCAGTTTTTCTCTATACTTGTCTTTACTTTACAGTCTTTATTTTATAACACGTTATCAGTACGAGACTCTACCATCTCGAGCTAATACTTTGAATGTATCAGTGGTACAAACTTTTTTTTTCTAAAGGCAAAATACATAAGTTGCCACCTGACCTATAGCCCAAATCCCCGTTACACACTTTCTGGGAATGGATATTACTTTATACACCCAACCTTTCCAAAGTGTATCTAAGACACACCACTTTTGACAACTAGCGCGCGTGTGTTTTACACAAAAAAGAAGCGAGTGAATGTAAAAATTTGTCTAAACCATTATCTAAATGCCACATGTCCCCACCCTTTGTTATTTTTTCTTTTCTATTTTTAGTTGTTTCATCTCCATAATTTGGTCTCTTTTTCACACACCCCCACCCGTTTTCTTCTTCCCCTAGATACCTACTTTGTCATCTTCATTGATTAAACTCTAAAACACAAAAATAGTTTTAGAGCTAGGTCTAAGTTCCAAATTAATTAGTCGTCTCCTTCAAGTTTAAATATTTTTAGATATGCTAATGAAATCAGTGATTGATTTCTCCATTTATTTTTATAATCTTTTTTTAGATCTGCTAATTCTTTCTTTGACTTCAAAATTTTGATTTTTTTTGAATGGCTGTGAAGAAAGAGTTTATAGTATAGGTTTTTGCTCTAAAAATTAAAGGCGATGGTAATGGCTGCCTTAAATCACCATGTGAAAGATCTATATGAATATTGGCCATGGCGATAGTGGTGTCTTCCATGGCCAACACTTGATTCATGTGAATATTTTTTTGTTGGGTATTTCCATGGTTGATGGAGTTTAGAGGAGGCTAGGTAGGTATTTCCATGGAGTTTAGAGGAGGCTTGGTGTGGGGGCTTGAAGAAGATGAGAGACATAGGGGGGGAGGGTGTTGTTTTCCGTTTTTTTTTATTTTCTTTTAAATATATCAATTGTGGGGTAAATTTAGTATTTTTCTTTTCTATTGAGTTAGGACATGTGTCACAACCTTATTGATGCGTGATATTACACATATTCTGAAAAATTAGTTAAGAAAAAAATAGTGTGTCTTAGATACACTTTGGAAAGGTTGGGTGTGTAAAGTAATATTCGTTCCCAGAAAGTGTGTAATAGAGATTTGGGCCATCGGTTAGGTGGCAACTTATGTATTTTGCCTTTTCTAAATAATGTCAAATCTTTCTAAACTTGAATTTGTAACCCTGAATATATCGGGCAAAAGCTACATGTCTTGGGTGCTTTATTCTGAAATCTATCTTGATGTGATGGGTTTGGAAGTCACCATCAAGGACAAAAATCAAGCATCAAACCAAGACCGTGTGAAAGCAATGATATTCCTACGCCATCACCTTGATAAAGGTTTAAAAATAGAATATCTCACTGTTAAAAATCCAGTCATACTGTGGAATAATTTGAAAGATAGATATGACCACATGAGATGGTCGTTCTTCCACAAGCACGTTATGATTGGACTCATCTAAGGCTACAAAAATTTAAATCTATCAGTGAGTATAATTCTGCTATGTTTAGGATTATTTTTCAATTGAAATTATGTGGTGATAATATTATTGATCATGACATGTTGGAGAAAACTTTCACCACTTTTCATGCCTCGAATATGCTCATGCAGGAGCAATATCGAGAGATAGGATTCAAGAAATATTCTGAACTTATCTCATATCTTCTTATAGTCGAGCAACATAATGATCTATTAATGAAAAATCATAAAAATGACCCAATATTCTTATCCATTCCCTGAAGTGAATCAGACAAACTTCCACCAAGCTAAGCGTGAAAGAGGTCGTGGCCCCAATCATAGTCATGGCCGTGGTCGGGGAAGAAACTCTAATCATGGTAATAATAATGCACCAAAGAAACCTCCTCACCGCCTGCAGTAGAAAATGAAGGAACAAAAGCATGAAGCGGTGGAAGCAAAAATGCAGAAAATGCATGCTATAGATGTGGAGGAAAATGGCACTGGTCATGTACTTGCCTTATGCCAAAGAATCTGGTTGAGCTTTATCAAGTCTCCCTAAAAAAGACAGAGAAAAGTGCTGAAGCAAATTTTATTTCTAAAGATAATTTAGACTTTATGCATTTTGATGTACCTGATTACTTTGCACCCCCGGAAGAAGAAACAAGTCATATGATCGGTGATGAATCTCTAGAAATGTAAATATTTTGTTGTTGTTTGTAATAGATAGTATGGTTATGTAATTATTGTACATAAATAAAAGTTGTACTTTGATAATGATGTTTACAATCATATTTATTTTGTTTATGTCATTTTGAAGAATATGGATAATCCTCAAATTATGTTTGAATCAACTATCAATCATGAAGATATTTGTGTAATTGATAGTGGAACAACTCATAACATATTCAAAGATCAGAAATACTTGTCTTATTTGCATAAGAAAAAAATAAATGTCTCAATAATTTGTAGTAATATAAGTTTGATTGAAGGCTCCGGAAGATCCAATATATTTCTGTCTAGGGGAACAAAACTTATTACAGACAATGCATTATTCTCTTCCAAGTCCTGGAGAAACTTGTTGAGTTTTATAGATATCCGCCGAAATGGGTATCATGTTGAGACGATAGATAAAATGAATAAGGAATATCTTTGTATTACAGAGAATGTTTCTGGACAGAAGTACATTATAGAAAAGTTACCAACTTTATCTTATGGCTTATACTGTTCAAATATTAGTACATTTGAACCACACTCTATCGTAAACCAGAAGTTTACTAATTCAAATATTTTTGGGCTTTGGCTTGGCCATTTGGGCTATCCTGGATCAATAATGATGAGACGAATTACTGAAAATTCGAGTGGGCATTCATTAAAGAACCTGAAGATTCATACAAATTAAGAATTTTCTTGTGATTCTTGTTATCAAGGTAAAATGATCACTAGACCACCATCAACGTAGGATAGCATTAAATTCCATGTCTTTTTAGAATGAATACATAGGGATATATGTGGACATATTCACCCACCAAGTGGATTGTTTAGATATTTTATGGACCTAGTAGATTCATCTTCATGATGATCTCATGTGTGCCTACTATGATCTTGCAATTTGGCGTTTGCAAAACTATTAGCCCAAATAATTCGATTAAGAGCACAATTCCAAGATTATCCTATAAAGGCTATTCACATTGATAATGCTGGAGAATTCTCATATCAAGCTTTTGATGATTATTGTCTATTAGTTGGGATAAAAATTAAACATCTTGTAGCTTATATTCATACTCAAAATGACCTTGCAGAATCATTCATTAAGCGCCTGCAATTGATAGCAAATCCACTAGTTATGAAAAAAAAATTGCCCACTACTGTTTGAGGCCATGCTATCTTGAACGAAAAGTCACTTGTCCGTATTATGCCGGCGCATTATAATAAATATTCTCCGTCACAGTTAGTTCTTGTTCATGAACCAAATATTTCCCTTCTACGAATTTTTGGATGTGATGTATATGTGCCAGTAGAACCACCTCAATGCAGTAAGATGGGACCACAGAGAAGGTTAAAAATATATGTTGGGTTTGAATCACCCTCTATTATTCGCTATCTTGAACCATTGACAGGAGATTTATTTATGTCTCAATTTGCATATTGATGGTTTGATGAAATACATTTTCCACAATTAGAGGGAGAGGAAAAGGAAATCAAAAGAGAAATTGTGTGATAAGTTTCATCATTATCTCATTTTGATATGCATGCCCCTATATGTAATCAAGAGGGCCAGAAGATCATCCATTTAAAAAATACATCAAATCAAATACCAGACTCGTTTAATGATTTAAAAAAGATAACTAGGTCACTTATCCCTGCAGAGAATGTGCCTATCCGAATTGATGTCCCTACAGGACCATCTACTGGCGTAAGAGCTAATGAACCTAAAGTACACCTGAAGCGTAGTAAGTCTTTGGGTTCTAAGGATCGAAATCCTCGAAAAAGAAAATCCACAAATGATCAAAACGATAATATGAATAGATCTCCCGAAGAGACCCAAAATTTGATTGGTTTTGAGATTCCTGGAGAAATTACTAAACCCGAGGCTCAAGTCAGTGAGGAAATTTCAATAAGTTCTACCGATGATGGGATTAATTTAAATTAATTTGAATCAGTGGTGGACAATATTTTAGCATATAATGTTGCACTTAATATTATGCAAGATAGTGGGGATCTTAAACCATGATTTGTCGAAAAATGTCGACAAATATCTGATTGGCTAAAATGGCAAGAGGCAATTCAATAAGAATTGACTTGCTAAATGAGAGGTCTTTGGACCAATAGTCCAAACGGTTGCTGGTATAAAACCAGTTGGTCATAAATGGGGTTTTGTATGAAAAAAAGAATGATAAAAATGAAATTGAAAGATACATAGCCCGCCTTGTTGCACAAGGGTTCTCACAATGACCTGGAGTCGATTTTGATGAAAATATTCACCTGTTATGGATGCCATAACATTTTGATATCTCATCAGTTTAGCAGTATATGAAAAGCTTGAAATACATCTAATGGATGTAGTTACAGCTTATCTGTATGGTTCACTTGATAATGAAATTTATATAAAAATTCCTGAAGGATTTAAAATACCTTAAGCAGATTCAAAATCTCAGAAAATGTATTCAATCAGATTACAAAGATATTTGTATGGTTTAAAGAAATCTGGACGCATGTGGTATAATCGCCTTAGTGAATATTTGCTGAAAGAGGATTACATAAATTGTAACACCCTGTAAATTCGACTTAGGTATGAATGAATTAAAGGAGTAGTAAGGTTATATTTTGGATATGTGAAGTCCCATCGGGATGATTATGGGTAAAATAGTTGTTTCAAAATTAAGATGGAAAGAGAGGTGCATAAGATTTGACAAAATCGACTAAGTTGCAGAAGGTCTGTCTTCCATCAAGTTTTAGTGAAAATTTGTAAGGAATTGGGGAAAACGCAAAGCACGAAAGTTGTAGGCCTCTGAAATATCTTTCCAAATATATATATTATGGAGCCCGAACGGATCTTTGTGCAAAAAGTTATGTGCATTTTCGGAACAGTACGCGTATGCACGAACACTAGCGCGAACAAGCCTCCAGGTGCGCGAACTCGCGCGTGGGGGGTCGTTTTAAAGCCATATTTCGTCCCCCACAGACCAAAACACAAAGACTTGCTCTAGAAAGGAGAACGCTCAAGAGCACCAACTCCTACCATCTTCAAGGTAAGCAATCTCCATTAACTTGATGTGAAATTCCATCATCTTTACACTAGTATTGATGAATTCTACTCATAAAAAACATAGGTCTTCAAGAAATTCCTTCAAGAACTCAAAGGAGGGGTTTGCAAGATTTCTTCCAAAAGGTAATCCTACACCCTTAGACTTACATGTATGAATTTATTATGAGTATATGAGTGTGAATTAATTATTGGGACTCTTGGTGTGGTGATTTGAAGCCATAAGCTCCCAATATAAATACATAACTATTGTATAGATTGAAAGGGTGATTATTTGATAGAATTTGTTGGTTGGGTATGAATTGATGGTCATACATATGTTGGTGGAAGTTATAAATTGGTTAGGAATGATGGTGGAATAAATTATTGGTTAATGGTGATAGTTGGATGAACTAATACTATGGTTATGAGATGAAAAGATTTATGCCTACAAGGTGTTTGATAATATGCCTAAATGGCTTAAGTTATGGAATTTGTTACTAATATTGGTTCCATTGGATATTGCTATTGTAGATTGAAAGTTCATCGTATTGTGGATCATTGTAGTAGCACTAAGGGGCAAAATTGAGGTATGTAAGGCTAACTCTCTATGTTTGGGAATGCTAATGATTCTCCCTACGCTACGTTTCTTTCACGACGTATCAATTGCCTCAGAAATATAGTTAAGCCTAGTTCCTTGAATAGTTGTAGAACTTCTATTCCATACCTTTATAACTCGTTCATGACTTTCATTCTGAACGTTGTGAGCTCAGTTCGTATTCAATATAGACTTGGGTTTGATTCGCCGAAGTATCATTATAACTTACTCAGCATGTCATAAACAATTGCAGTTTCAGTCTTCATAACTAGTTTAAGAATACTTGTCTCATTCTAGTCCTATTCAGTATTCCAGTATTGTGTAACTCAGTATGATTCAGTATTCCAGTATAATGTAACTCAGAGTGATCCAGTATTATATAGCTCAGTGTGATCCAGTATTCCAATATCATGTAACTCAATGTGATTTAGTATTTCACTATCATATATTGTAGTATGATTCTCAGTTCCTGATTTTAAATCCCTGAATGTTGAACACATTTATTTGGGCCTGAGGCCGCAGCTAATGATTTATGCATCTTTGGCCTGAGGCCGCAGTTTATGCTTTATGTATTTTCGACCTGAGGTCGCAGTTATGTATACGTATACTTGGGCCCGAGGCCGCATCTTGTGCACATATATATATTGGGCCCGAGGCTGCAGTTTAATATTCAGATAAACAAGTTGTTCATCATTCATAAGAAGGAGTATTCATAACCTTACTTCCTTTATTCAGTTCAGTTATCAGTTATCAGTTATCAGTTCAATTATCAGTTATCAGTTATCAGTTATCTTTTTAGTTATCAGTTCAGTTATCAGTTGTCAGTTATCTTTTCAGTTATCAGTTCAGTTATTAGCTATCAATTATCGCTTATCTTTTCGGTTATCAGTTCAGTTACCAATTCTCACTTCAGTTTCAGTTTCAATAGCTATGATTTCAGTTATCAGCTTAGTTTCAGCATTTATAATTTTTTCTTTCAGTTGCTTTACATACTAGTACAATTTAAATGTACTGACGTCCCTTTTGCCCGGGGCCTGCATCTCACAATGCAGGTAATGATTTACAGGTTGATGATTCAGAGCGCTAGGATCCTCGTACCAGCTGTTTGGTGATCCCTAGTTCTTTCGGGGCATTATCATTACTTAACGGTCTTTCAGTATTTACAGATTGTAAGTGTTTTCAGTACTTCAATAGAGGCTTCATAAACTAGAGTAACAATTAGACAGAGTCACATGCTTTCATGTTAAGCCATGTTGGCTGCAAATATGTTTCAGAATTGTATTAGTATTTCCGCACTTTGATTTATACCATCCAGAATTTCAGTATATCAGTATGTGTTAGTTTATCTTCCGCATTCAGTATGTTATGATATCACATGTTGATTCAGCCAACCTGTTGGTTCGCTAGGTCATTTAATGACCCGACCGATTGTTTTGAGCCCTAGCGCGTCGTTCAGCAGTCTGAGGCCATGAACAGCTTGATTTTAGGTATTATGACTTGTACACATGGTCGGAATTGAATTTCGGGAAGTCCAGAATTGATTTGGGAAGAGAATTCTTATTTCGGAAGCTTAAAGTTGAAAGAATGAACTAGGATTGGAATTTTGAGTAAACGACCTCAGAATCGGGACCTGAAGGTTCCGGCAGGTTCATATGATGATTTCGAACTTAGGCGTATGCCCGGATTGGGTTTTGGATAAATCGGGAGCGTTTTCGAGCCTATTGTAAAAGTTAGCATTTTGGAAGAAATTTTATAAGTTGGGTTTGAAGTGCATTTCGGTGTTATCAATGTCCGTTTGAGATTTCGAGACTATGAATAGCTTCGTATGGTAATTCTGGAGTTGGGAGCGCGATCGGAAGTGAATTCGGAGGTCCGTAGGTCATTTTGAAGCCATTTGGCTAAAGATAGAAAATTGAAGGTTTTTGCGAAGTTTGACCGGAAGTGGACTTTTTGATATCGGGGTCGGAATCTGATTTCGAAAGTTGGAGTAGGTCCGTAATGTCAAATATGACTTGTGTGTAAAATTTGAGATCATTCGAACATGATTTGATAGGTTTAAACATCAGAAGTAGAAGTTAGAAAGTTCAAAGCTCATAAAGCTTGAATCGGGGTGTAATTCATGGTTTTAGCGTTGTTTGATATGATTTGAGGCCTCGAGCAAGTCTATAATGTGTTTTGGGATTGGTTGGTATGTTTGGTTGAGGTCCCGGGGGCCTTGGGTGGATTCCGAGTGGTTGACGGATCGAGAAATGGATTTTTAAGAAGGCTGAGTTTGCTGGTATTTTTGCTTCTGCAGAAATGAAACCGTAGAAGCGGAGAGGGAGATGCAAAAGTGGAAAAGAGGATTTTGGGGAGGACCGCATATGCGGTCAAGGTTCTGCAGAAGCGGAACAACATCTGCAGTAGTCTGGTCACAGAAGCGAAATTGGGCTGGAGCTTTGGAGCCGCAGAAGCGGCGCATATTCCGCAGAAGCGGAATCGCAGAAGTGGACCCATGGTCGCAGGTGCGAAAAAGGCTGGAGGTAGAGAGTTGTTTTAAAAATCGGATTTTGGCCATTTCTCTCACATTTTTCATGGCTTGGGCGATTCTTGGAGGATTCAAGAGAGGAGTTCATTCATCAACGATAAGGTAAGCTAATCCCACCTATTTCGAGTTAAGTACATCAATTATGCATGGATTTTAGCATGAAAATGGGTAGAAAATTGAGGGTTAGAGGAAGACCTAGAAAAATTATGTTCTTGGATTTTGACCACGTTTTTGGTTATGGAATTGAGAGAAAATTATATATTTGAGTTCCTAATGTCATGGACAAAGTATATCTTCGAGAATTTTAGATTTCGGGCACGTGGTCCCAAGGGCATTTTTGTCAACTTTTCGATCGGGGTTGGGAATTTCTATAAATTAGATTCTAATGAATAATTGAGCATATATTAATGGATTTATATCATCATTGGCTAGTTTTGGGAGCATTGTGTGTTGGTGCAAGTCTTCGGAGGAGTGTAGAGTGCCGGTTTTGAGTCTTCAGAGCGAGGTGAGTCTCCTTTCTAATCTTGTGAGGGGGAATTTACCCCATAGGTGAGTTAAATTGGTTATGTGCTCCTATTTGTGGGGGCTACGTATGCACGAGGTGACGAGAGTCCGTGTGTAGCTACTATTATGCTATTGTCCGGGTAGTCTAGGACCCAAAAGCATGTTATATTTGGATTAATTGTGAACCCATTGATGGCTTGAATTGCTTAAATCACATTAAATTTATAAATGGATTTCTAAAAAGACTTAAACTTTGTTTTCTCGAATTATTAAAGAGAATTGGCCTTTCGTGAATAAATTCTCCATGTTGACTTCTTGACTGACTATCTGTCTCTGTGTGTGTTTATTTTGGAACTGGCCGAACGCCTCGGCAGATTAATAGATGCATCTATAGGTGCGCCATCGACCCTCGGCAAGTGCACATTTATTTCTGTTGGATCGGGTCGTCGCCTCGGTGTGATTTGCGTATGCTTATATTGATGTCTGGAACTTATTTAAGTTGTTACATGCCTCACTCTGGCTCGACATCATTTTGTTAATAATGAAAAGGAGTTTCGGAAATTTTCCTAAAAAAGAATTATGTGTTTACTTGTTTCCTTTATCTGGATTAAAAATCATGCTTATAAAATAAATCCATTGTTTAATATATACATATTAAGGATGAATCATTATTGGACCATTAGAGAGCGTCAAAGTGACCATCTTGTCTCTACCCCTTCGGGATTAGGCGGGATACTAACTGAGTACACGTTGATTACGTACTCATACTACACTTTTGTGCATTTTTGTTGCACAAGTATATATATCTCTAGCAAGCTACTAGGCATAGCAGCACGGATGACTCTGGGACCTGCAACTAGCATAGTTCCCTTCAGCATTTTTATTATTTATTCCCTGTCCACCGTATTTCAGACAGAGGTTGTATTTTTTTTCCTTATCGATAGTTGCTCATGCACTTGTGACACCGGGTTCTGGGGATGTATTTGGATTTATTCGGAAATCTTAAAAGTTGTTTTAATATTTCATTATTTATTCGGAGGAATATACTGAGTCTTGTTTAAATTGTATAAAAGAAATATTTTTAAAATTATTATAACGAGAATTTAATTAAGTATTCTAGTTGGCTTGCCTGACAGAGGTGTCCAGTGCCACCACGACCCTTAGTGGATTTTGGGTCGTGATAAATGACTCTCGGATTGGGTGAGCTGCATTGTTCGAGGCGACCCACAGCTAGCATAGTTCCCTTCAGCATTTTTATTATTTATTCCCCGTCCACTGTATTTCGGACAGAGGTTATATTTTATTTTCCTTATCGATAGTTGCTCATGCACTTGTGACACCGGGTTCCGGGGATGTATTTGGATTTATTCGAAAATCTTAAAAGTTATTTCAATATTTCATTATTTATTCAGAGGAATATACTGAGTCTTGTTTAAATTTTATAAAAGAAATGTTTTCAAAATTATTATAACGAGAATTTAATTAAGGAATTCTAGTTGGCTTGCCTGACAGAGGTGTCCGACGCCACCACGACCCTTAGTGGATTTTGGGTCGTGACAACATGGTATCAGAGCACTAGGTTCCCGTTGGTCTCACGAGTCATGAGCAAGTCTAGTAGAGTCTCGCGGATCGGTACAAAGACGTTTGTACTTATCCTCGGGAGGCTACAGGGCTGTTATGAGTACTTCACTTCTTGATTTCCTTATCGTGCGGTTCAATTCCTTTGGGACTTATGCCTTTGATTCCTTCCCACTCAACCTTACTCGACACGAGCGCTTGTTAGAAATCGAGAATTTGAAGAATTGAAATAGCACTACAAATGTGGTGCGGGATGATTTTTTCCGGTATAGTTGATTGGACTAATATAGTCACCTTATGGGGGGATATTCTATTGTGTCAGCTCAGTAACAGAACTTCTAAGAGCCTTGTGGCTAGGCACAGGTTGCCAGGATGCTTATGAGTGATTATTCCACAGTGTTGTTATGATGGTAGGATGTTTGCCCACGTGTTGGGGCAGTGGATGAAACGAAGGGAGGTTTACTCAGTGTGTAATCAAGGGATTCAGTATTTTATTCACGGCAGGGGAAAGGCAGTCAGACTAAAAATGGTCAGATGTGGGCTGGTGGAAGTAATGAAACTTGGTGTTTACAAGCGTGGTGGAGCTTTTCTTCTATGATGGGGTGTCGTGGTCCTGATTGAATGTACTAAGTTTGTTGGTGTTATAATCTGCTACAATTCGCCTTTATGAAAAGATATTATGGAAAAAGTATTGGAGATACAACTGTCAGTTGTCGTATGGGGCGGTGGTTTAGGATCGAATCAGAATTTCTAATGTTGATGGCTCGAGAAAGATGACCTTTGGAAAGGTTTAAAGTTAGCAGCAATGGTGGGTTCAAGTGCCACGAAGATAGATTTTATTTAAGGCAACAATTGAGCAGCAAAGTATGAGGAAGGAAATGTGGGAGGTGTCAGGCGGTGTTTAAAATTTCTAGAAGGCCAAGTCTGAGAAGCAAGGTCGAGTGACCGATTAAGGAGATGAGTTCCGCCAAAGTGAGAGAGTGGCGGGTGTTGCATATAGGCTTGGTAGTGTGAGCACGTGAATTTTTCCCCATACGAATTACTCCCAAAAATTCAAAATAAAATAGCTTTGTGTTATTTGCAATTTTTGTCGATTTTGTGTTATTTCTTTTCTTATTGTTTGCGTTTGTGTGTGCATGTTTATTTGTTTAAAACAATGAAAATACAAAAATAATATGTCGCATTTGCATTTAGGATTTAATTGTACAATTAGGAATAATTAAGTTTGTTTTACAAAAATAGAAAAATCACAAAAATACGTACTTTGCATTTTTGGCATTTAATGTCAAATTGTGTGATTTTATTTGGTGTTTAATCTTGTGTGATAATTATTATCAGGAGTCAATTAGAATTTTAGTTAATTTTTGATTTTATCATTTAATTTAGAATTTTTGGTTTTATTAATTGGAAATTAAAGAACAAAAATAGTAAGAAAACCGGATTGGGCCACACCCAAAACCATCCAATCCAGTCCAATTCAACATGCCTCACCCGGTCCAATTTGATCCATCTCCAAGACCACCTGAATGACGCCATTTTGATGTGCAAAATCTGAGCCATTGATCTCCCAAGATCAAACAGTCCAGCCTGCCCCCAGACTAGCCGAAACGACGCCATATCAGAACAATTGATCCAAGACGTTCATTCCATTTGATCCAACGGCCGCCAATCACCCCTATACCCCGACCCATATCCACCCGCAAAGACCCACCCGGTCTCAAGCCTACTCAAACGACCCCGTTTCGTTAAGTAGGTTGATCTAAGCCGTCGATCTTAATTGATCCAACGGCCTGGATCAAATCCTCCCAACTCGTATATAACTACCAAACACACCCAGCCCCCCCATGCCAACCCCCCCTACTCCGTCTCTAAACTCTCAGAGACGACCCCAATTACGCCGCCTTCAACCACCGTCGACCACCCATCAGAAATCATCTCACGGCGGTTCCGGTGGTCCAATGACCTCCATTTTTACACCCTGAACTCCCTTCAACCTCCCCGTTCCAACCATCATAATAGCTAACTTCGAATCCCAGCCAACATCTTCGAATCTTCAATCAAACATCGGTCAGAAACCCAAGCCTACCCAACGACCTCCAAAGTTACACCATCACCTCACCTCAACCTCCCCATCACCGTGCCAACCTCAGCTCCTTTCGAATCAGACCCATGTGTCTCGAATATCCATTTGACCATAAGAACCCTAGCGCCACCCTAAAAAACCCTGGTGGCGGCGCCATCACCAAACCTTCCCAAAATCACACCATACCACCACTAGACCTTCCTCATACCTAAACCAACACTAGTTTACCTCGAATCTTATTCGAACGTCTCGAATACCAGATCAGACATTAACCCTAAAAAACCCAAACTTTAAGACACTGAGTGCATTGAAGGTTTGAGGTCAAGATGGACCTTAGTCGGGGTGTTCTCATGTGGGAACACCCGATTAAGAGCTATCTCGGCCACAAATCCAAGAAAAGTGAAGTAATCTGGGGCAATATGGGAACCTCTAGAGGTAAGTTTTGGATTGGTTTTAAGTCATCTCACATGTTATTATCATCTTCTTCTACTACTTTCTTTACATTTTTTCTGTTTGAATCTTTAGTAGTCAGTTTAATCTAAGATTTCATGTGTCAGGTCTTCGTTTGTATAAAATTTTGCTCGTGTTATTCTCGTATGAATAAATAGTTTAATTGGTAAGTTTTCTTAATTGTTTGTTTATCTCACTTCGTATTAGGTTCAAACCAGTCCATTTCGAATCCTCCTCTTGTTCTATTCAATTTGCTTATCTTGGGTCTGTTTAGTTTTGCTTGATTTTCACCCGTCTCCTTATTTTTGAGTTTGAATTGATATTCGTTTTACTGATAATGTGTCATGATTTAATTTTGTATTTGGTATATGTTTAACCATGTGAATCCTCATGATTTTGACTAATTTTTGTTAGGTACAATTATTTTCTCTTCAGATTAAATTTTAGTTTAGTATAATTGTTTCAGTTAGTTTGCCGCCTTTAAATTTCAATTAGTTTAGTTGTTTGGATTTTAGTTAATTAGCTCTTAGTCTTATAGGAATAACTGACCTTGGTTAAAAGGGGGGAGGGTCAATTAAGTGAGGTTGGCAATTCCAGGCAATTCAGGGGGGCAGTTTGGGCATAAAGGGTGTTGATTAATTTAAAGGCTGCTAATAAACTAAGTGGAAACATTCCTTAGTGGAAATTGCACTAATCCTGATTTTTAGGACTGCAATGGGCACTATTAGATTATTTAATAAGCACTAAGTGAGTGGAGATTGAGTGTTTAATTTTAAACTAAAAGGGCTAGGTGTTAGTGGTAAAAGCACTAACTGAAATGCTTATTTAAGAAGCTGGAAATCAGTTTGAAAAGGGGGGATTCATATTGAAAATGGGGGGGGGGGACACTAAAAAAAGAATATCAGGAGTTCTTTGGGCAGTCTTTAATGAATCTGAGGAGAACTTCTTCAGATTCTTAGAGGACTGGACATTGAGAGAGGGGTCTTCTTGGTGAGTTGAAAAGGGAAATAAGGGGAGTTCTTTAGACTCTGAGAGCTAAAATAAAACACTTAAGGAAAACTGAAAGTTAAGAAGGGGAGAGAGGACAGAATAGGGGTTGGTTTTTGAATCCAAAAGATCAGTTTTAGAGCTTAATGCTTTGGAAATCACTATGAGAGTCGAAAAGGAATAGCTACTGTTTCATTGCCTCACTTAGAATCTTAAATAGCTAAAACCCTTTTCTCTTTACTTCTTTCTATACTTGAAGTTAAGATATTTGGAGTTGTTCACAAGGTTGGATTTATTCTGCTTGAATCAAACTTCACACGAATTGGTCTGTTGACAATTTCCCATGTGTGCTGGGTATTTTTGAGTTCAAACTGGTCCATTCAAGCTATTTGGTTGGTTCCCTGCTTCATTGGGGTGTTAAAGCTATTGATATTTGCTCCTGGGTCATTTCTAGATTGTTATTTCTTTCCCATTTTGTTGCTGCTAGAATTTTCACTGGTTTTTGATCTTTACTGGGATGTTGTTGTGTTTTGTTGCTGTTGCTGTGTTATCCGCTGCTGACTACTCCTTCTTGTTCTATTTTCATTATCCAGGTACACACTCTGAAATCATGTACTGATATAAACCTGATGTTGAAGATGAAAAATGAAATGTTGCCAAGTTTCTTGTTGAATTCCCTTGTATCTTTAATTTAACATTGAGTAGAATTTTTTACTTATAACTAATTGATAGGTGTATAATTGGACTGCATGTGCCTCTTAAGCCTATTATTAGTTTCTGCAAATAGGACTGGATTGTATAAACTGTGGCTTCCCATGTTTATGATAGTTAAGACATTTCATTGATTCCAGTAAGTATGTTTCAGTATGCTAGCCCAGTAGTGCAGTTATAAAATCGCGAGATGGGTGATCGGATCATATTAATTTGAATAGCATGCTGAATAACATTAGGTTTCAAGTGTTGGTGATTGATGTTAGTTTTAATTTCAATGGTTGTAAAAACAAGTTCCAAATGATTTTGGGTTTCATGCAGTTAATTCCAATAGACTAGTTCATCTGGTAATGTGAGCTTGAAATAGTTTGAGAATATTTAGTTTATCTTGTTCTCAAATTCAGGTTCTACTTTTAAACTTTCAACTTTAGTAATATGCACCAATAAATAAGGGATAAGAAAATATGATCGTGAAATAAAAAATATAAATGGACGTTCAAATAAACTGTTGGCCTGCCAGTATGCGTGCTTAGGTTCTGATTTCAAACGGGTTGCGTTCATGACTCAATTATAATAATTCTTAAACCATGCAATCAACTAGGATTTTTATTTTAGAGACAAAAACAAATAGAAAATCATAGTTGCTTTTAGGATGTCCTTTAAATAAAATATGAGACGAGCCTCGCCAAATAAAATGCACAAACTGTGGGGCCCTCATGAATGTATATATTAAAAATATTTAGACTTCGGGATCGGCCGTTTAGCGAATTTCACGGTCTTCTCCAAAAAATATAATGCGTTAGTCTCTTTAGGTGCGTATTTAATAATTTACCTTCTTAAACTCGGGTGCACATTTATGTGACCTAAATCCAAATCTCAACGGAGTCGAAATATGTCAATAACCACGGGTACATTGATGTGACGTGGTTTGAGATGTGTTTTCACGACGTTGCAATTCTTATAAAATAATAATAATCAAAAGCGGTTAAAACATAAAATACACATAGGTTTGAGCATGTACTAAAATCAGATAATTTAAGGCGAATATAACAGTTGAGCGACCGTGCTAGAACCACGGAACTCGGGAATGCCTAACACCTTCTCCCGGGTTAACAGAATTCCTTATNTCCCGGGTTAACAAAATTCCTTATTCAGATTTCTGGTTCGCGGACTGTAATACAGAGTCAATTTTTCCTCGATTCGAGATTCAAACCGGTGACTTGGGACACCATAGATCTCTCAAGTGGTGACTCGAAATCTCTTAATAAACGAATCTTGTTTCGATTGTCCTTTAATTGAAAAAACTCCCTTTACTACACTCCTTCGCGGGGTGCGGTAGCGTAAAAAGGAGGTGCGACAGGTAGTAGGAAGACTACGCGCCTTAAGGAGAGTTTGGATCAAATTGGGGATTTTAATGATTGGTGATTGAAGTCTGCGGGTATGATTTGAAGTATGGGCTATTATGCAGCAAAGGATTGATATTGCGGAAATGAGATGCTTGAAATGGAGGAGGGTGCAGCATAACCTTGAATTGGAAGGTGTTTCCGCACATTTAATTGATGTCCGCGAGGGGCGAATGGACTTGTGTAGATGGAAGGTGAGCTCAGACTCAGGATGGGCTATTGGTGTCATAGTGAATGTACCCCGTGCAGCGGAGTGGGAAGATATCGAGAGTTGATTCCCCTGGGTGGGTTATTCACTGTGAGTAGGTTAGTGGTCGCGTGGTTGGTGAAGCTTCTGCAAAGAATTCTATCGGTGGTGCAGCGAAGAGATCGGTCATGCGAATGTGGTTGATGATTCAGAGTTCAAAAGGATGGGGATTTACAGAAAGATTCTGAGAATTTGCGGCGGATGATTGCGTAAGGTTATGTCATCAAGAGATAAAGGATTCAGGTGAGTTACAGATTTGTGTAATAGTGGCTTCAAGCTAAGTGGGAGAGTCCCACTGCCTAAGATTGGGTTGCATGGTTAACTGCTTGCGAGGTTTCCGTTTATCTACATATCGATGGGTTGTTTCATCTACGAGAAAAGACCATGAGTGGTAATTTGAGCGAATGAATTGTTGGGGGCATGCTATGGTGGGCCTTATTGGCTCATGTTCGGACTTGGAAAAGGGTTCGGGATTTATGCCTTGTATAGATATAGGTTCCAGAGGAAGTGATTTCGCTGGGTGCTTCATCGAGAGGGTATTCGTGTGTTATAAGATTTATGGAGTGAATTATATTCAGGACCAAGTCAGAGCGGGTGTCTCTCAATAATGGTCCTAGTGAATTCAGAAATTAAAGTGTGGTGCCCAATGATTTCGAGCCTATGAGTACAGTTAAGATCAAGATTTGTAACAACTTATGAGAAGGTGCCCAGAATGTTCTATGATATTTTGACTTGGGGTGTAGCATTTGAGAGATATGAAATAGTCATGGGATTTGAGACATCATGGTCTCGTGAGTCGAGGTCACTCGGGGTGAGTGTAGATGGAGTATGTTATGTGTCGAATGGAGTTAGTATTATTTCTAAGGCAAGCAAGGATAAATTGGAAGGAGGTAGATTGATTAGCCATAGTTGAATTTGGCATGTTGGGGTCTGTGATCAGTTCAGTCAGCATGAACGAGTTATGCGTATGATTTGTGGCGGTACGTGTGAGGTTTGTCGGCCGCCGTAATTGATGTTATTTAGAAGCATTCTTCTGTTATGGCTTGTTAAGCTATGATGGCTTGGACCACTACTTGCAGATTT
Source organism: Nicotiana glauca (assembly GCA_026770625.1). NCBI lineage: Eukaryota > Viridiplantae > Streptophyta > Magnoliopsida > Solanales > Solanaceae > Nicotiana > Nicotiana glauca. Next base: position 81,751 of record MU762621.1, read on the forward strand.
GCATATTCTACGGTTATGGGATATTACCTGTGTGTTGCTATGATTCCCCTGAAGTGAGTTAAGTGCAAAGTTCTTATATGATGAAGTGTTAAAATATTAATGATTTCGGAGTTACGACAAAAAAAATCGTGTCCTATCATATGTTGGCACGTTGGGTGCAGTGAGTAGCATGGAAATTCGAAGTGAGGATCGAGGTTGCAGTTTGGTCCTAGTAAGAATGTCACGAGCTCGGATGAACAAGAGAAGGGTGGAAGGTTTAAAGTAAGTTGGTATTGTATTCAACGTTACATGATATCGATGTGTTGTGAAAGAGGCTTTGCATCCTGGTTAAGGATTCATGATCACTTTTCAGCATTAGTGCGGACCCGTTATTCATTTCGGAAGATTGTGGGAGCGTGTCCCACGGGAAGATTGTATAAGTGTGACGTGTAGTCACTTGATTGGGTAAATATTTAAACCAAGTATGAGGATTGTGGTAATATCATTAATTTGAGAATTTATGCCTGGAGGGCACTTTGCTTATTGGGTTATGAACTGAGGAGGTTGCTCCGGTTATGATGGTTGTTCTTACGTGTTATGAGGCAAAAGGGAGTTATTATAGACCTTTGAAAGGTCATTAGCCAAGTTGGTGCAATCATAAATCGGCTTGAGATAAGTGGATTGATTTATTTGTGAACGGGACTTTATATCAGGCCAGTTGTGTACGTTTCGGCGAGCGTTCCTTATGGAGGGACGTCAGGGTGTTATTTTGTCATCAGCTATTCCAAGTAATAATGTATTGCGCCGTATGAGTTGTGAAACGGCTTGGTAAATTCTCATGTGTTGAGGTTCCACGTGGAGATGATGTTATGTGAGCAAAATGGCTCTTAAGATTCAGATCTTGTATCACACCTCAGTTGTGCTTGAGTTTTGTAGCCTATGGCGCTATGTGTTTTCTCAGGGATGGTATTATGCACTTAGCGTGCTTGTGATCGAAATTCGATATTTTTATTGTAATGAGCCAATTTAGCTCAAAGTGCAATCTCCTTATGTGAGATTTATGTATGGATCGGGTGGCGCGCCGCCATGGGTATGTTATTTGGATCGAGTTGCGCGGTGCAACAGTGTGATATCGAGTCTGGTTTCCTATATGCTATTTTTGTGTGTTTCGCTTCCTATCTTCTAAGGAAAGTCCGTATTAGTGCGGGGGTTAGGTAATTCCTTCCACAGTTCGATTTCCTGTTTGTGTTGTGTTCGGATTGGTGGCATATTGGCACATTATGGCGTCATATGAGACTTTTGATCAAATTCGGAGTGGCTTATTACCTGAGCAGTTCGTACTGGGTGAGACAAGATTATGGGATTTAGGATCAGTGCAATCTAATTATATGAAGTATATTAAGGAGCAAAGATCACTATTGGTTTAGGATATGGTAATGTTTCTTGTCAGAAGTATAGACCCAATGATTGGTTGACTCGGCAGTCGATTATGAATTTCGGCACATATCATCGGTCGTGGAGGTATTGTAAAAGTTAGAATAAGACTTGCGTGTGGCATGAGGTGCAATGGGAGCATCTGATTCGTTGAATTTTGGCTAAGTTGATCAGAAAATATTATCGTGGCCCTGTTGATTAAGTGTTGCAAAGCAAGAATTCAGCAAGGTTATGCAGTCATGTTGGGTACAACGTGTGGTGAATGATTTGGCGATCTTATGTTGAAAATAGGCCTGACATAGAATTCTGAATGTTGGAATTGGGCTCTAAGGCTTATTTGCTTGAATAAAAGGGAATATCTTCAGCATTTATCGAGCTAAGGTGCTTAGCTAAGTTGTGGTAGCACGGAAGGTGCACGAGGTGCTAAGCAGTGATTTCAGGCTACTTCAGTATAGTCATCAGCACGTTCGAGGATGAACATATGTTTAAGTAGGAGAGAATGTACCGACCCGACCGGTCGTTTCGAGCCCTAGCACGTCATTTAGTACTCTGAGGCCATGAACAACTTCATTTCAGGTATTATGACTTATACGCGTGGTTAAAATTGAATTTCGAAAAGTCCAGAATTGATTTGGGAAGAGAATTCTTATTTCAGAAGCTTAAAGTTGACAGAATGAACTAGGATTGGAATTTTGAGTAAACGACCTCAGAATCGGGACCTAAAGGTTCCAGCAGGTTCGTATGATGATTTCGGACTTGGGCGTATGCCCGGATTGGGTTTTTGGATAACTCGGGAGCATTTTGGCGCCTATTGTGGAAGTTAGCATTTTGGAAGAAATTTCATAAGTTGGGTTTGAAGTACATTTCAGTGTTATCAATGTCCGTTTGGGATTCCGAGACTGTGAATAGCTTCGTATGGTGATTCTGGAGTTGGGAGCGCGATCGGAAATGAATTCGAAGGTCTGTAGGTCATTTTGAAGCCATTTGGCTAAAGATAGAAAATTGAAGGTTTTTGAGAAGTTTGACCGGAAGTGGACTTTTTGATATCGGGGTAGGAATCTGATTTCGGAAGTTGGAGTAGGTCTGTTAATGTCAATCAATCGTTCCCAGAAATACCACATTCCAGAGTAATTTACCCCGAAGAACTTCCTGCGAATCTGAAATGCATTACCATCACTTCCCAAATATTGATACATAGAATCCCATAATTAACATAAAATATCACAAGTCTGGATCTTTTCTAATGAAAACACAGTCTTTACCTACCTACACAACCTTAAGACACCTGATTGTTACATGTAGAATCTTGAACACAATAAAACCATTCTCGAGAGTCAGTCACTCTTACACATCTGTAAATTACCTGACTTAACAAACAGAACTACTCGTGCCTCATTAGCACTCTAACACCGCAGAACATGATCTCATACCAATACAAACAACTATATTCCTTCTCTATACACTGAGCATTCTTTACCAGCAATAGCTCAAGACATCTTATTAATTTCACACATCTACGAAGCATCGCATAACCTTTATCAAAATTTTCCTTCACACGTGCCATCCTCGGCTCAATTTCTGCAACCAGAACTGATCCGCCAACCTACCTCGAAATGGAACCAACATAGCTCCTATCCGTGCAATCAGCTAATCAATAGCAACCTCCCCAACTTGGCTCGAAGCCATATATCAGGACACACTCAATAGCCCATAATACTTTTACTCAATGGGGCCACAATACCATAGTGAGATTAAACTCAAACCACTTACAAGTTGTGAAAACACGGATCATCTAGTACTGTAATCCTCTGCAAATTTCGCATTCACCCCCACATCAGTTGAGTCCACTCTCTTGAGCGACCCGAACTTATCAAATTTGAACACGTACTCTTCCATTATACATGAGATATTGTAACAATATACATAAGAATCGTACCACTTAAGAACACTCCGCATGAGATAACCCACCTGATTTGCCTTAGTTTAGTATTTCAGCACACCTTCCACCATCATACACATAACACAGCCATTTAGTCTTCCTGAGTCTGAACTCATACCGCCATACGTAATGTACTTCACTTCCCAACTAGGAGACACGAAAATATTCTTCACGCGCCCATAACTCGGGGCTACACAACAGATCACAATAGGAATCGAACACTTACCAGCTCATCTATCATTTAGCAAACTCTTTCGTCACTACCAAGATCATATAGATACATCTCGCAGTACCAACATACTTATTACATGGGTATACAACCGCCATTCCAGCTAATAGGGACAATACCGAACATACAAGTTCAAAATATTTGCTCACACAATCAGCACCTCGGTGCTCAAGCCATAGGCAAAGATCCGGCCTCAAGTCCTCCAGACTGGCAAAACATACTCACGAAGATCACATCTCGCCCCTCGATCGGGGAAATCACAAACCATCAAGGCACATATAATACTGAGCGCTCATGTGTGCATACAGACGNCTGAAATTTTCCTAAAGGTTCTACACCCTCTCGAGGATAAATACAGACGTCTCCGTACTAATCCGCGAGACTCTACTAAACCTGCTCATGACTCGTGAGACCTAGTAACCTAGGCTCTGATACCAACTTGTCACGACCCAATTCCCGAACCCGGTCGTGATGGCGCCTCTCGTGAAGACAAGTCCAGCCAACAGATTAATACTACTTCTTTTAGCAATTACTTAGCATGAATGAGTCAAAATAATAGATAACATTATCATAAATGCGGAAGAAAATAATATAACAAGGAACCATCCCAGCTCAGCCCGAAATCGGGGTATCACAAGTCACAAGCATCTAAAGAAAACCTGAACACAACTACAGGGCCAATAATATACAAAATAAAGTTCGGAATTCTAAAGACAATGTCCGGTGCCGCGAACGCTGGCGGTCACCTTGCTCAGCTTCAATAGTCATACCTTTAATCAGCTAGTAACCCGCTACCGGGTGAACAATACCTGCAACTGCACACGAGGTGCAGGGAGTAAAGTGAGTACTCCAACTCAGTGAGTAATAAGAGTAAATAATAATTGAGCTGTAAGAAATCACGTAAGAACACTCCATCATGCAATATGGGACAAAACAACCCTTTGAGAAAACAGTGAAACCGTGAAAACCCTTTAGAATATCTATTTCAGTTAAAAACCTCTTTTAAAAATATCCTTTTCCAACAGCCAAGCATATGAATGCGATATCAGATAGTGCAGTTCAGCACATAAGTCAGCCCCTCGGGCACAGTACTCTATTAACAAATAACACCAGGGTATCTGGTAACAGTGCAAGAAATAGCATGGATGCCAATGATATGAGAGTGCCGAATGTCATGCCACGTATTACAGATAGGAACAAATGCATGAATGCAATGCAATGCACATGACCGTTGCGGCGTGCAGCCCGATCCATTTGGGTACCCGCGCTCACTGTGGGGGTTCAGACTCCGGAGGGGCTCCTACAGCCCAAGCGCAATATCAATATCACACCGCTGCGGTGCGCATTCCAATCCATTCTCAGTCCAGAAATGCACACATAACACTGCTGCGGTGCACATCCCGATCCATGCTCAGTCCAGAAATGGACATAAGCCCCTTGGGCAATAGTAAAATAGCAGTTCTCAGCTCAAAACGTCAGTAAAATATCATTTAAGTTTTCAAATCTTAGAAAGATGGCTGAGTTTGCAAAACAATATTTAAAACCTTGGACCAAGATCAAATAATATGCAAAGTAATGCAATAACGATGATATCAATCCCTGAAGGATTCAAATAATCGACACGAAGCCCAAAACATGGCAATCAGCCAAAATCATGATAGCATCAAGTAGGTTTCAGTCAATTACGCAGTAAAATCAATGACCGGGACAGACCAAGTCACAATCCCCAACGGTGCTCTACCCCACGCTCATACCAGGCGTGCAAATCACCACAATACAGCACTATGATGTGCAAATCCGGGGTTTCAAACCCTTAGGATATCATTTACAAGTATTACTCACCTCGAACCAATGAAATCTCTAGCTCGCGATGCCTTAGCCCCTCAAATCGGCCTCCACGCGCGTCGTATCTAACAAAAAATAGAGCGAATACATCACAATATGTTAAGGGAATAATACCCAATCGAAAACAATTGAGAATTAGCAAAAATCTTGAAACTAGCAAAATTCGAGCCCCAGGCCCACTTCTCAAAAAATTACGAAATTTACATCACCGGATTCCTCATCTTGCCACGAGTCCGTACATTAAAATTTACCAAAATCGGAGTCCCAATGCTCCCTCAAAACCCAATTTTTCATTTCAAAAACTCAAGCCCTAGTTCTTCACTTTTTAACCAATTTCCATGAATTTAAATGTTGAAATCATAATTAGATGATGTTTCTAGGTCATAGGACTTACCTCCAATTGATTCCCAGTCATAACCCTCCAAATATCTCGACAAAAGCTCCCAAGCTCGCCCAAAAATGGTGGAAAAGGAACCCAAGTCGCGGATGAAATGTTCTTAAAACATTCTGCCCAGGTGACAAATCCTTCTTCGCGTTCGCGTTGATTAAATCGCGTTCGCGAAGGCCAATTTCCCAGGCTTTTCGCGTTCGCGTGGCTTGCCACGCGTTCGCGTAGACCAATTGTTCCCAGCCTCAATTTCCTTCTACGCGTTCGCGGTTACTCTGACGCGTTCGCGTAGCTTCCTGGACCCACACCTACGCGTTCGCGACTTACCCATCGTGTTCGCGAAAGCCAAAGTCACAGCCTCCCATTTTTCCTCTTCGCGTTCGCGAGACTCCCCTCGCGTTCGTGAAGGAGGAGACTAGATACCAGCAACCAGTAGTTCAAAATTTCCAAAAATGACCCGTTGGGCATCCGAAACAAACCCGAGGCCCCCGGGACCTCAACCAAAAGCACCAATATATCTTAAAACATTATCCAAACTTGCTCCAATCATCAAAATACATCAAACAACACTAAAATCATCAATTATCATCGGATTCAAGCCTAAGTTCTTTTAAAACCTCCGAAATGCGCATTCAATCAAAAATCCAACCAAACGATGTCCTAATGACCTAAAAATTTGCACACATATCCAAAATCACCCAACGAAGCTACAAAAACTCTCGGAATCCCATTCCGACCCTCGGATCAAAATCTCACCTATCAACCGGAATTCGCCATAATTCTAGCTTCGCCAATTCAAGCCTAATTCTATACCGGATCTCCAAATTCAATTCCGATCACGCTCCTAAGTCAAAAATCATCCCCCGAATCTAAGCAATCATCAGAAATCAATTCCGAGCCCTCTAACTCATAAGTCAACATCCGGTTGACTTTTTCCAAACTAACCTTTCCTTAAAGAGACTAAGTGTCTCATTTCTTATCAAAACCAACCCAAATCAACTCTAACACACCACATACCGATAATGAAAAATGAAGAAGCATGAAATGGGGGAAACGGAGCAACAACACATGAGACAACTCGGGTCGTCACAAATACTTACTAGGTACACGTTGTTTTCGTACTCATACTATACTTGTTGTGCAATTTTGTTGCACAGGTTCATGTGTGGCTATTGGCTTAGTGTCATAAAGGCATGGTTGATACGGAAACTTAGGTGAGGTGCATTTATCAAGATGAACCGCAGCCGGCAGAGTCTCCTTTAGAGTATTGTACTGTGTTTTCATTTCTGTCCACTTTGTATTCCGGACAGTTACTGTATTTTATTTTATTCCCTAGTAAATTCTCATGCACTTGTGACACCGGGTTCTGAGATGAGTATGGGGTATCTTGTATTAACTTCTTAATATTTATATTTAATTTGAAATGATTACCTTTTTCTAGTAAAATTGAAGGAAAATCATAGTTTTCGAGACTATTAAAACGAGAATTTAATTAAGTATTTTGGTTGACTTGCCTGACAGTGGTGTCCGGCGCCATCAGACCCTTAGTGGATTTTGGGTCGTGACAGTACCGCAAAAGGAGGTCTCCTCTTCATCACGGCCCGCCAGCGACGGAACTGCAGCGGAATATCCCCTTGAGGATTTTATTTTGGCAGGGTGCCCTACTGTTGCGGATTTTAAGATCAAAAAGACCTCCTCGGTACCGTGTCGATGTGAACAGGTCTCGAGGTACATATGCACAATTACCGATGATCTCCTTTTCCAAGGTTAAAGAGGACTGCCATTGGGTCGATAAGCATGTGGTGGTACCTTAACCTGAGGAATCTATCACTACCCACATGGAGGGTTTTCTAAGTGTTTTCACTTACCCCTTCACGTTGGGTCCCTTAGACCCTATCTTCATCGCCTTCTGCAAGAGGTAAGACATGACCCTTGACCAGATCCATCCTTCCTTCTGGAGAATAGTGATTCTCCTTCGATCTTTGTTAGCAAAATCGAGGGATGTTCCTAAAACCTCGATTACCTTATGCACCTTTATTCCCCGAATCTATCAAGAACGGTTGATCAAACTTGCTCGTCGGGCCAGCAAGGCCCCGTTCTCAATTATAGACGAGGCTCGAGACTGTTGGATGAGCCAATTTATTCGAATAAAGACCCCTGCTGAAGATATGTCATTTCTCGAGAAGTGGAACATGAATCGTAGTTAGTACTTCGCCTTGAATGTTTAATTTTGCTTTTTTACCTTTTATTGATCTTCTTCGTTATCTATGTTTTTTGTGTTGCACTTGGGGCCCAGGTCCGGACGTAGTTCCCGAACTCAAGCAATGGGTCGAGGGCTTAGTGTCATAGAGACCATACTCCGAGCATGCATGGATAAAGTTATCGAAGGGTCGATTGGAGGCCCGTAATCATGGTAAGTTTTCTCCTCTAATTCTATACTATTTGATTTCCTCCTTGCACCGTGGAATTCTTATTCGCTTTATTTCTTTTTGTAGGTCCCCCTAAAGATGTTTCTATGAGGCATTCATCCGGTGATAAGGATGTGCCTTTCGAGTGCCCTACTCCAAAGCAGGGTGATCAAAAGAAGAGGAAAAGGGCACCGAGTTCCCCAAACTCGAAAAAGAAGAAACCGAAGAAGAGGTCGCACAAGCCCAGGGGAAGTTCCGACGCTCTACACTCAGATTTAGTCCATCGACTAAGGTATGAGTACGAAAAATAAGAAGATGAAGATGAATCCAAACTGGTGGCCCGTGTGCGGGCTAGTGTCACGATACAAGAAGTTTTCAAACCATTGGGTGCTAAAGTTTAGCCATACCGACATGAAGAGGCTGGTGAGAGAGCTCTGGCTGAAGCTTCCGAGCCAGAAGGGGTTGAGGCCATTCTGCCCCAAGATAGAGGGGTCGAGAGAGAGACCGGGGGTGATGGTTCTCGAGCAGCAAAAAGATCCCCGAGACACGGGCTTGGGGCGATCGACATCAGCAAGTCCCCTAAGATTTTGGACGCCATGATTCGTGAGGCCGGTATAATGGAAAGCCATTCTTACGAGGGCCCTCAGGGGGCGACTGATATCCATGACTTCTTGGATTGGTTCGAGTCCACTGCTTTGGAAGACGTCATCAGGCTTGGTGACTTTCCAGTGCTAAGGAAGGTACCATTATCGGGTACCACCGGGTCTTCATCGAGCCCAAAACTGGTGGATCGTTTCACGGCCCCAAGTGGTAATCCTGACCTAAGATGGTCAAAAGCTTTCTCTATCCCGGAGGATGCCTAGGTTTTCTCTGGCCCCGTGGGGGTTGTGAGTTACTTTCAGTGCTTGATAACCGAAGTAGACCAGGCACTGACGGACAAGGTGGAAGCCCCCTGCCTTTTTAATGAAGCCCAACAAGCATTAAATCGGGTAACTTTGTGTGTCTTTCTTCTCATATATTCTAAATTTTAAAGTTGTAAATAACCATAACATCTTCCCTTGTACTTGCAGGCTTTGGTGCTGCATCATGAGGCTTTCCTCCGATATCGGGAGGAATTAACTCACCACGAGACCGAGGTTCGGGACGAGATGAGCATGCCGAGACGAATTGAAGATAGTGACTAACGATCCGATCCTGCATGTCACGACCCAAAAATCCCTCCGAAGGAGTCGTGATGGCACCTAGTCTCTAAACTAGGTAAGCCTAACATTAACTGAAATAACATTGCTATTTATTAACTTAAAATAAAATTTCTCTAAGCAATTTACCATTCCCAAAACCAGTAGTACAAGTCACAAGACTTTCTAAGAATAGTTATACAAAATAAATACATCACTATTCCGAAACAAAGGGAACAAATGGAAATAAGTACGATTGAAGGTGACTCCGATGACCGCGACCGCTGCTACAGGTTTACCATGAGTCTCCACTGCAACGAACAACTACTATCGATCAAATACCTGGATCTGTACACAAAAATGTACAGAAGTGTAGTATCAGCACAACCGACCCCATGTGTTGGTAAGTGCCTAGCCTAACTTCGGCGAACTAGTGACAAGGCTAGGACCAGACTACCAAATAAACCTGTGCAAGATAGTGTACAAAATAGTAGGAAGAAGATAACAATGATGGCAACAATGATCAACCAGTGATATAAATAGCAGGAAACAAGGACAACATAATTGTTTCTCAACAAACAATAAATACAAGTACAATCAATTAATGAAGTCCTTAAGATATAAGTCTTTCGCCTTTAAATC
>MU762621.1:96031-116991 GCA_026770625.1 Nicotiana glauca
CAAATGCGACTTATAAATCGCATTCGGCAACAGCGATTTGCCTCTGCCGCAGAACACAGCATTATCCGCCTTCAGTAAATCCATCATAACATTTTGTAAAAATGTCCAAATATTGAACGGTTTGAAGCGTTAGAAACTAGACTCAAAGAACTTTAATTTGATAGTCTGTGAATCACACAACTCGTTATAACCACGTAGATATGCTCTTCCAAAGTGAGGTCTTGTGCATACTCATTTGCAAATTTTGTATATTATGTAATTTTCAACTTGGCTTAGACTTAGGACATTCTTTAGACCTCATATTACTTATAGTATGTTTCGTACCCTTTCATATCCGATTGGTATTCATAATAGTAATAGACATCTTCCACATATAAACTAATATAATTAGAACACGTCAACTTCCTTATTTCGCCAAAACACGTCGAATTGTCCTGTGGGCTTCCAAATCCAAATTTGGACACACGTCTAAGTCTGAAATCACCATACGAAGCTATTGACATTATTAACAATCCATTTCGGGATCGTTCACTCAAAAGTCAACCCTCCGGTCAACTCTTTCTATTTGAGCTTCAAAAATAAGATTTGTTGTTTTTTTTTTCTTCTTCTTTAAATTTAACTCTGAATCTTACGAATGCCAAACTCGACCATACATGTGGGTCATGATGCATATTATGAATCTTCTCAAGGTCTTATGCCTTTGAACGGAAATGCGAATTCTTAAAACGAAAATTTGGGTCGTTACATCCTCCACCTCTTAAACAAACGTTCGTCCTCGAATGTACTAAGAATTATTCGGAAGAGGTTACTAAGAACTCGCGGTTGATCCCATATTACCGCATTCAAAATATGTACGACAATACCATCTCAATTGAGATTATTCCTTTCCTCCATATACTTTTTTTCTTTTAAACTTTAAGACCAAATTGCTTACACTCCGATCCTTTTTCAAAAGGTCTGATTTTCACATCACCACACGGTATTATTCTCATGTCAACACACATCAACTTTTAATGGCGCTCACCTTTTTTCCCACTTAGGGTTATTAGTCCTCAAATACACAACGTAACTCATCTCTTTCCTCGTACATCTCAATATCCCAAAATTTTCTATCTCCCAAATTTCTCAGAAATTTCGGCAGAGTCTCCTCTGTAATTGGGACTATCCACCTGTCAGAGTAACACCCAAACAACTCATAACAACACATTCATAACTCAATAATGCTCCAATATGTATATATCAATAACATTAATCTTCGCTTTACAAGTACGATATTATCATAATAACATCTAGACATGAAACACATCATATGCATGGCCTTAACCACATCTTTGGTTTTAATAGTTGTACATAATCGATTACAAAATTGCCAATTAACATCAGGTTAGAAAAATCTCATTTCAAACCTCTACTTTACCAACAACAAGGCATGAATACCTCATAATAACTTACACAAATTAACAACTCAAATTTAATGCCACCTGGGCACTCACCTTGCAGGCTAAACTCGATAGTTATAATACATACTTGGCAAATTATGCCCAATGATATTCATATGACAATTTTCAAATAAGTCTCATAGGCATGTCTCGCTATAAGTACTATAGTACATTTTTTTTTTAATTTTTTCACAAGGGAGAATTTTAAACACATAAATTTTTCACCACAAGGACCTCGTCCTTATATAACATTCACCGCAGCTTGTAGCCTGGTTTAAATATATCACATCATATAAAAAAAATACGAGGATCTCGTCCTCAGCTCTGTACCACAAGTAATATGCACATTGTGCCAACTCAAATTTTTTATTTCCTTTCTTTTTCTTCTAAATAAATTCAGTCCAACAAAATCACATATAATGAACCCTCACTATAGGGAATAAAATTTGCAATTTAAATCATTTTTTTTTTTTTTGAAATCACATCACAACTATTTTTTGTGACTAACACATAATGATAGACATAGCTATCTCCATATAATCTCCCAACAAAAGTATTCACATAAGAAATTTTAAGATCACGAAGCTCACTCATGATCAGAGCATATTAGGAGGGCTTGCCTCGATACTCAGAACCGAATCAAGTTAAGGAAATTGTTACTTTATAGTATCTCGAGATCATACTCGTAACGACACTATCAGGTGTAGCGACCTCAGCCATACCATGGCAAATATATCAATGGGTCGGGTCTCCACCTCTTAGGCGCCATCTACCCGTCATTCCTCCATCCCTAACTGGCAGTGTAAGTAGAGTAGCAATTTTAATGGAGTACGTGACATGTGTACTCTTATGGAATGGATTTCTCCCAAGTCTAGGACAATTTCTCAGGATGTTCCTAGTATCACCATATTCATAACAACCCATCCGCAGTTCGACTGTTCATACTGAGTATGTACCGGATAACTTAAAAAAAACATTGCAGGGAATTCCATGCCACTAGTACATTAAAAGATAATTGCCCCACGCGAGTGTTCTGATTAACATTAAGCACTGCGAGTATAGTGAATATGTTTCCATCACCACGAATTATTAAGGACGCGGGAATATCTCAAGTCTCATCACTATCTCTTTTAAATCTCAGCTCTTGATCATATATAAGTTTTGGAAAACCTTTCAATACCACATAAATACATCTCCGGCCAAAATTGACATAACACATGACCCCACAATTTGATTGTTGATAGTAGACTCCCCTCACTTGGCACGAAGCCATATGAAACATTCCGATGATTCACAATATTAACCTTTATTGCTCGTAAGACACTGGTCATAAGACACCTCAAGCCATTTCTTTGGCTCATGTCATCTTTGTGACGGTTAAGCTCGTTTGCTCTAGTGTCTTGGCTGGTTAATAAGTACCATTTGCTAAATAGAAATTCCATACGAAACACATAGTCTCTAATACGACCAACTATATTTTTAGATTTACACCCACATGTGATGATTAGGCAACCAATTAAACCTTTTTAAGATTGTACTCATCAACCAGATGTCGAGATCTGATGCACCTCCACGCGCACAACTGAAATATCTTGTTGCACATCTATATCGTCGATTCTGATCGACACGTGGTAATAATGGTTGAGCAACCCTCGCCCTCTTATACCCTTTTTACGATATCCCAAACTATTGGTGTAGTGCGCAATTCCATACATGAGTGGATGCAAAAGAACATAGGATATATGCTTCAAGCTGAATAAATATCGCATGATAAGGAATGAAAGAAGTGAGGTTATCTTAATAGTTCTGTAGCCTCTCGAAGATAAGTACAAACGTCTTCGTACCGATCCACAAGACTCTACTAAACTCGCTTATGACTTGTAGCACCTATGAACCTAGAGCTCTGATACCAACTTGTCACGACCCAAAAATCCCTCCGAATGAGTCGTGATGGCACCTAGTCTCTAAACTAGGTAAGCCTAACATTAACTGAAATAACATTGATAATTATTAACTTAAAATGAAATTTCTCTAAACAATTTACCATTTCCAAAACCAGTAGTACAAGTCACAAGCCTTTCTAAGAATAGTTATACAAAATAAATACATCATTGTTCCGAAACAAAGGGAACAAATGGAAATAAGTACGATTGAAGGTGACTCCGTTGACCGCGACCGCTGCTACAGGTTTACCTTGAGTCGCCACCGCAACGAACAACTACTATCGATCAAATACCTGGATCTGTACACAAAAATGTACAGAAGTGTAGTATCAACACAACCGACCCCATGTGCTGATAAGTGCCTAGCCTAACTTCGGCGAAGTAGTGACGAGGCTAGGACCAGACTACCAAATAAACCTGTGCAAGATAGTGTACAAAATAGTAGGAAGAAGATAACAATGATGGCAACAATGATCAACCAGTGATATAAATAGTAGGCAACAAGGACAACATAATTGTTTCTCAACAAACAATAAATACAAGTACAATCAATTACTGAAGTTCTTAAGATATAAGTCTTTCGCCTTTAAATCCTTCAAATAATAATCTCTGAGATAATATACTTTTCAATGAATATATATATTTCGAATATATTTCCTTCAAATAAATATCTTTCAAATAAGTATCTTTCGAATATAATTCTTTCCAGTAAAGGTCACCTTATGGCGCCTCATTTCATAATCATAATAATATAGGCCTCGACCCACTTTCATATTTTACGGCATCTCGTGGCCATATTTATATTACAACCGCAAGGACAAATCACGTGCCATTAAGTAAAACCATAATATTTTCCCCGGCACCTCGAGCCTATATCATAATATGTCATTAATAAAAATCATCATATTTTTCCCGGCACCTTGTGCCCACATGTTTCTGTCTCACATTTCGCAACGACATTCTCATGTTACTCAATTCATAGGGTCCATAACTCAATACAATTAAGAATGTTCAAAGAAGTCTCATTCACTTAACATAAACCCAAATAAGAAATCAACAAGAAAAGATGAAGTTATTTTAGAAATCATTTGATAACCCTTTTCAATTGAAGTACAATATCGAATGAATTATTACCTTTAATACGAGAAATCAATAATTCGAACCACTATCAAGAATAAGGAAAACAAAGGCAAATTTCGATTCCTTTTCACATCTTGTTGTAGGCGTGCAACCCGATCCCATTTCCTGTATCTCGTGGCAGGCGTGCCACCCGCTCCCATTTCATGTATCTCGTGGTAAGCGTACCACCAGCTCCCATTTTATTATATCTTGTGGTAGGCATACCACCCAATCCTATTTCATTATATCTTATGGTAGGCGTACCACATGATCCCATTTCATAAATATAAGTGGTCGGCGTGCCCCACGATCCCATTTCATAATATATAAGTGGTCGGCGTGCCACACGATCCCATTTCACAACATATAAGTGGTCGGCGTGCCACACGATACTATTTCATAATATATAAGTGGTCAGCGTGCCATACGATCCCATTTCATAATATATAAGTGGTCGGCATGCCACACGATCCCATTTCATAATATATAAGTGGTCGGCATGCCACACGATCCCATTTTATAATATATAAGTGGTCGGCTTGCCACACGATCCCATTTCATAATATATAGGTGGTCGACGTTCCACACGATCCCATTTCATAATATATAAGTGGTCGGTGTGCCACACGACACCATTTCATAATATATAAGTGGTTGGCATGCCACACGACCCCATTTCATAATATATAAGTGGTCGGCCTGCAACACGATCCCATTTCATAATATATAAGTGTTTCGAGGAAGGATCCCAATAAGGGAAATTTGATAATACAACGATTTACCCGGCAAGGGTACAAATTACCAATTCAACTATCCCGGCAAGGGAGAATGCAAGTAAACATTTAATTTCCGGCAAGGGAACAATACTATCAAAACAAACATCCCAGCAAGGGAACAATAATATCAAACAAATATCCCAGCAAGGGAAAAGTAATATTAAACAAACATCCCGGCAAGGGAACAATACTATTAATAACAAATGAAGCACAATAAACCACAATAGAGTCATAACAATTATAATATAAGACTCACGGGCATGCTTGACACCAACGTATAGATACTCGTCACCATGTCTATATGTCGTACTCCACAAATAACACCTAACAAATAGGACACACCTCCTAATCCCTCAAGCTAAGGTTAGACCAAACACTTACCTCGCTTTGCAACCAATTCAAAATTCCAACAAGCCTTTGCCTCGTGAACTCGTGCACGAAATTGTCAAATTTAGTCATAAACAATTTGATTCAGTCAATAAAAATTATAGGAACTAAGTCCATATGAATTTCTATATTTTCCATTAAAAATCCGAAATTTAACCCAAAATCACGTCTCGGAATCCGACGAAAGTTACAAAATATGAACACCCATTCAACCACGAGTCCAGCCATACCAAAATTACTAAATTCCAACAACAAATCAACCTCCAAATCTTAAATCTAAGGTATAGAGAATTTCTACCATTTTCAATTCAATTCACTAATTTCATGATTAAAACAACAATAGATTCATGTATTTCAACCAAAATCGAGTTAGAATCACTTGCCCCAATCCATATGGTGAAAATCGTCTCGAAAATTGCCTCAATCCGAACTCCATAGCTCCAGATGTGTTAAAAATGGCTGAAACCCGCGTTTTGTAATCTGTCCAGGCAAGTTGCAGTTGCCAAATGCGACTTATAAATCGCATTCGGCAACAGCGATTTGCCTCTGCCGCAGAATACAGCATTACCCGCCTTCAGTAAATCCATCATAACCTTTTGTACAAATTTCCAAATTTTGAACAGCTTGAAACATTAGAAACTAGACTCAAACACCTTTAATTTGATAGGCTCTGCATCTCACAACTCGTTATAACCACGTAGATATGCCCGTCCAAAGTGAGGTCTTGTGCATACTCTTTTGCAAATTTTGTATATTATGTAATTTTCTACTTGGCTTAGATTTAGGACCTTCCTTAGACATCATATTACTTATAGTATGTTTTGTACCCTTGCTACCATATCCGATTGGTATTCATAATAGTAATAGACCTGTTCCACATATAAACTAATATAATTAGAACACGTCAACTTCCTTATTTTTCCAAAACACGCCGAATTGTCCTGTGGACTTCCAAATCCAAATTCGGATACACGTTATCACACCTCCTTTTTTCTCTACACCCACACGGGCATAAAGGAGTTTTTCCAATTAAAGGACAATCGGAACGGGATTTAGTTAATAATATTTCAGAGTCACCACTTGGGAGATTAATGGTGTCCCAAGTCACCGGTTGAATCCCGAACCGAGGAAAAATATGACTCTGTTAACAGTCCGCGGACCAGAAATCCGAGTAAGGAATTCTGTTAACCCGGGAGAAGGTATTAGGCATTCCCAGGTTCCGTGGTTCAAGCACGGTCGCTCAACTGTTGTATTTGATTTTATCTGATTTCAAGATATGTTCTAGCCTATGTGCCTTTTATTAATAAACCGCTTTTATTTTTATTTTTAATAAGAATTGCAACGTCGTGAAAAATGCATCTCGAACCACGTCGCACCAGTGCACCCATGGTTGTCAACACATTTCGACTCCGTTAAGATTTGGATTTGGGTCACATCAATATGCACCCGTATTTAAGAAGGTAATTTTCATTAAAATACGCGGCTAGAACAACTACGCGTTTATTATTTTTTGGAGAAGACCGTGAAATTTGCTAAATGGTCCGCCCGAATTCTAAGTATTTTTATATAGAATTTATTGAGGGCCCTGCATTTTGTATTTCATTGGGCGAGGCTCGTCTCATTTTATTATTTTTAAAAGTTAATCCTAAAGTAACTACGATTTTCTACTTATTATGTGTCCCTAATAACGAGAAAAATCCTAAACAATCTGAAATGGCCAAGTTTATGAATTAGTTTCGAGTTACACAAGCCTACTACCTACATGCGGGCCTGAGGAAGGGAGGCCCAATTCGAATTAGCGGCATACGAACGTGACAGGGATCGAGCCCCAGCGAAAGTGCAGCACGGCGTTTAAGGCAATTCAATAGACACTTTGCATTCGATATTGACTCTGCCCAGTTGTCTTATTCCATTCTTTGTCATACTTTAAGCAAACAAGATCACTTAATTAATTTTCGATGAATTCTTAGAAACCACTAGTTGAAAAGCAAATTAGAAGCATTAATTCAACTAACACAAGTAGTCTAGTTACCTTGGCAGTAATAACTGAGCCACACGAAATTAATACTAATTGAAATGGCATGAAACTATCCTAATCACTAAAGCTACAGTTAAGCAATTACGAAATTAAACCATCCACAACAGTCTGACTACACACATCCATACTCAAATCAAGTTGTAGATCTAACCTACAACCAATTACAATTAAGCAGCCTTTAAAATAATACAAATTAAGACTAGACCAGTGCATACTACAGTCCTGATCATAAACACAAGCAATTATGTGAGCAATGACTTGAACAGGGCTTCATTTTATTCCAATTGAAGGTTACATCAAGGTGATTCAAATGTGTACCTGGATATCGAATGGAAATAGAAGAAGAGAAATCAGTTTAGGCAAGAGCGAGCAGCAGCAGTTTTCAGAAGTAAAGAACAATAACAACCCAGAATGAGATCCGAAAATGCAGAAATAGTCAAAACCCCAGCAGAGATTTAACAGATTGACCCACAGTCAGCTTGAATCAGTCCACAATAACTTGAAAACCCCACCAGTGAGCTTTTGAAGCTCTTATAACCAGAAATCCAACTAGAGAGAGTAAATTACCAACTAGAATTCGAATCAAACACTCGGATCAGAATCCATTTAATAGAACAGTAATGTATTTTGGTATTTTTTGAAGTTTTTGTTTGTTTTTGGATTTTTGAATTTGAAAGCTTCTTCAGATCTGAAAAATTCAGAACAGAAAGAGTTTGGGAGCTAATAATGACTGAATCCAGAAGACCCCCCTTAGCAAGGCAAATGTGACATCTTTTATAGGCAACAAACAAGTTCTCCAAATCTTTTTTAGTCCCTCACTCGATCTACCTCTTACCCCTTAAATTCTTAACTTGTTATGCAAGTAGGTACCTCAAACTTCCTCAATATTCTAAGTATACCCCCTCTCTAGAAGGTTCTAAGGAGTTCCAGTATTGTTATCTAGTTCATGAATGCCTAAAATGCCCTACTTTCAATCTGAATTTACCAACTCCAACTAAACCAAACCTTTCATTGACCTAAACTGATTAAAATTGACTAAACTAAACAACTTACTCCAACACAACCGTTATCAAACAAAATCTACCACTGTCATTCTCCAAAAACAACATCAAGACTGAACAAATTTCGATCAAACTAATCACTAAGTTATCGAACTAATTAGGCTAACTTTTAAATCTTAAACTAACAGAACAAAACAACAATCAATTAAAATTAAACTAATCTAAAGATAAATTCAAATTAATACTGAAATTAAACAAACCATGACTAATCAAAAATTAGAAAGACTCATTCAAGGTTTTAATCAGCAGAAAAATCATATAGCAAAGAAAGAGAAAGAGAAAGGACTCACGACTACACTGGCCACTTGACTGTCTCTTAATCTCGAAATTTAATTTACCTCCAACAGCGTTTGAACATCAATGGTGGTCGAAACACCATGAGGGAGGTTAAGGAATTACATGCCCTGAATTTGAGGGGATTTTGGGAGGTTTGGAGTTTGGCCGGAAAATACTAAAATGCAAATTCGAGCCGCTCCGGCAAGATTCGAGGGATACGGCTATGAGGGTTGGGTAGAGGACGCCTGGGCGGCTCTGTGGTGTAAATTTGGGGTCGTTTGGCATAACTTGTATCATGGCCGAAAAATTTTTGACGGGATATTCGATAAGATAGGGAAGGATTTAAAGGAAAAGGGTAATGGATTCATGACGGGTAAGATGAGAGGAATTTATGGTGTTATTTTGGAGTGAATTGGCGGTGGTGCCGTTCGCCGGCGGTGGGTTTCTGGCGAGGTGCAGAGAACCTGTACGAGGAAGAGGGTTGTGGTCTCTGACTTTCTAAAAGATCCCCGACCATTTTATTTAATTGACAAAATTGATCCTCAGCCGCTGGATCAGGATAATCGGACGGTTGTGATAAAAAAAATGGGGCGACGTTGTTTTGATGGAGGACTTGGACCGGGCAAGGTGCTGTTTGGGTTGGGGCTGTGACGAACTAAAATTGGGCCTGGGAAGAATAGACACAGAGGCCCAAATTGCATTAACCCAATCTTTTTATTAAAAACCCTTTTGCTTTCTCTTTTGCCTTTATTTCTTTTGTTTTCCACTTTATAAATTGTATTTTTTTTCCTTTTTTATAGTTTTATAATGATAAAAATAAAACTTCAAAAATGAAAATAAAATCCTAACATTAAACTAACTAATCTCCTTAAAATTATCTAAAACTATTTTGTAAAAAAAAATTCCAATCAAACCACAAAATGAACTATTTTTGTTATTTCTTCATATTTGTTCCAAAATAAATTAACCCCTGATTAATACTAAAATGCGAATTTAAATCCTAAACTAATGCCAAGTAATTTTTTATTTTTCATATGAATTAACATGCGCGAATAAAATGCAACCAATTAACACAAAATTCACGAAAATGTAAAAATAAGGAAAAATCTTTTTGTTTGGAATTTTTGGGAATAATTCATATATAGGGCAAAAATCACGTGCTCACACACGTCTAAGTCTGAAATCACCATACGAAGCTATTGACATCGTTAACACTCCATTTCGGGATCGTTCACTCAAAAGTCAACCTCCGGTCAACTCTTTCTATTTGAGCTTCAAAAATAAGATTTGTTATTTTTTTTCTTCTTCTTTAAATTTAACTCTGAATCTTAAGAATGCCAAACTCGACCATACATGTGGGTCGTGATGCATATTATGAAGCTTCTCAAGGTCTTATGTCATTGAACGGAAATGTGAATTCTTAAAACGAAAATTTGGGTCGTTACACTGCAAGTCTGACAACGGCTCGAACAGATCGAACAACTCAAGATAGAGGTAGATACGATACAAATCGAGGATGAAGGGTACAAGAAAAACATGGACATCTTAGCTTCAAAAAAGGAAGTTGTCCAAGAACAACTGGAGTCAGCTGAGACCCAGCTTCGGACTGCAAAAGAGAACGCCTTGGTGCAGGTCAAGAATATCGAGGAGCTTCAATTCCAATCGGACTTGGCTATTTCTGATAAGGTAAACTTGGCCAATGAACTCGAGGTGGCCAAATTCAAGGCTGTCGTGGCCAATAGCAAAGCCGACGCCAAACTAGCCCAATACAAGGTCGATGCTAAGGTCATCCAGACGCAGGCCAAGACCATGGTGGATCATGTAAGGTGGCAGGCTTAAAGGGAATCCCTCAAGGGAGTCCATTCTCAAGGCTTCGATATACTAGCTGAACTCTAGAACGCCAAAGAAGAAGAAGCTAGGCTCGGAAGCTGCCCTTTCCCGAGGAAGATTCAGAGCGTTTAAGCGGGTTTGAAGGTGAGGAAGATCCCCGAGGGCGGAGATATTGCCTTCGATGAAGACCAGGAAACTTAGGCCTTTATATATTTTGCTTTCTTTTGCATCTTTTTAATGTCATTTCGACCATTGTAAAATTTTAAATTAAGCCATTTTGGCCTCTGTAAAAGACTATTGGGTAAATATATAAAAGGCTTTCTTTTCCCTTTTGGCTTTCAAATTTTTCCTTTGCTTTATTACTTGTATTCACAAATGTTGGAATGCCTTAGCATGAAATAACTTAGGTTGTGTAAGTTGGAACAACCCTGCCTTTACATCATTTTTATTTTTGAGTCATCTTGGAGGTTCTGTGTTACCGGGAACCTTCTCCCAAAGTAAGTAACTCAGACTATAATTTGCTGAGGGTAGCCTTTCAAAGGCCTATTTTTTATTACGGTTCTCGGACGTCTCTGAGCCATGTTAATGCGAATTTAGCCTTTTAATTCGGGCGCAGCCCAGTGACCTTTAAAATTAGGGGGTTTCGTAAGAGGTCTTATGCCCCCGATGATTAATAGTTCGATCTGTTTGAGTTTTTTTTAGATGACAGTCCCCGAGTGTGGGAGTGATCATCCAAACTCTGGTTATAATCAGCTCTTGATCTCATTTCCTTGAGAGATCGAAAGTACGAAATTCTAAAGTGGAAATTTTCCTAAGACATAAGATAATTGCAAGGAAAGTACTTCTCTTTATTCTTGTGAAAAATCATTATACATGCATACATATTTTATGCAAGGGCTCGAACAACCTATGTGTGCATAGTTCGTTTGACCGTTTGGCCCTTAAAACAAATATTACCTATCGAGACCCTTCTATTACGAAGTAATTTCCTCGCAAAAAGTTGATATCCAATGGTAATGCTCCCCAATATTCGATGTTGATTGTAGAGGAAACTAGGATACTATTAGTGCCGTCTTCGAACAAATTCATGATCGGCCTTTGATTCTAAGTTAGCACGATCCATTGTTTCCTCGTTAAAAACCTTGCCGAAAAACCCAATTGGGACAAAAAAGGTTAAAGGAAAAAGAGTGCAACGCGTGCTTTCAGACCTAAAAACTTCGTGCCGCTCTTTGTCAACCACCTGCAGGTATTAGTCCGAAAATAAAAGAAATAAAATAGGGTCGTACCTTAGTAGTAATATTGTTTTAGGTGAGTTATGTTCCAATTGTTCGATAGTTGTTCTCCATTTGTCATTCCGAGCTTATAGGATCCTTTCCATGTGATCTCGAGAATCTGGTATGGTCTTTCCTAGTTCGTACCCAATTTCCCTTTGTTTGGATTCTGGGTGCTTAGTGTGACCTTCCTTAGTAATAAGTCCCCGACATTGAAGTATCGAAGGTTGGCCCTTCGATTGTAAAACCTCTCGATCCGTTGCTTTTGGGCGTCCAATCGAACAAGGGCGGCTTTATGCCTTTCATCCAATAACTCCAGGCTCATATTCATGGCCTCGTCATTTGATTCCTTTGTTGCACATTGGAATCAGATACTCGGCTCCCCGACTTCGACCGGTATAAGAGCTTCGGTGCCATAAACCAATAAGAATGGGGTAGCCCCGGTACTAGACTTCAAAGTTGTACGATATGACCAAAGAACTTTTGTTAGGATGTCTTTCCATTTTCCCTTAGCGTCAGTCAACCTTTTCTTAAGATTTTGGATTGTGGTTTTGTTGGTTGATTCGGCTTGTCCGTTCCCATTAGGGTGATAAACTGTTGACAAGATCCTTTCGATCTTATGATCTTTAAGAAATTTGGTCACTTTACTGCCGATAAACTGTTTTCCGTTATCGCATATAATTTCGGATTGTATCCCGAACTGACATATGATATGGTCCCAAATGTAGTCGATGACTTCCTTCTCCCTGGCCTTATCGTATGAATGTGCTTCAACCCACTTAGAAAAATAGTCAGTCATAAATAAGACAAATTGACTCTTACTTGGTGCCGATGGAAGAGGGCCGACAATGTCCATCCCCCACTTCATGAATGGCCATGGTGATAAAACTGAATGCAGTAGCTCTCCAGGTTAATGAATCATTGGAGCATGTCTTTGGCCGTTATCACATTCTTGTACGAACATCTTCACATCTTTTTCCATATCGATCCAGTAATAGTTGGCTGTGATTACCTTTCGAACCAATGATTTGGCACCTGAGTGTTTCCCGTAGGTGCCTTTGTGGACTTCCCTCAGAATGTACTCGGTATCACCCGGTCCTAGACATATTGCTAGCGGGCCATCGAACATTCTTCTGAGCAAGGTTCCTTCCTCGGACAAGCTAAATCGGGCTGCCTTTGTGTGCATGGCCCTCGATTCCTTTCGATCTGAGGGAAGTTTCCCAGTCTTCAAATACTCTACGTATTTATTTCTACAATCCCAAGTTAAGCTTGTGGAGTTTATTTTGGCATGACCTTCCTCTACTACTGACCTCATGAGTTGTACGACTTCCTCTGGGTTGAGCTCGTCGTCTTCGACCGACGATCCTAAGTTTGCAAGGGCATCGGCCACACCATTTTGATCTCAAGGCACGTGCTGCAAAGTCCACTCTTTCAACCGATGTTATATTACCTGTAACTTATCTAGGTATCTTTGCACTCGTTCTTCTTTGACTTCGAGCGTTCCTTAACTTGGTTTACTACAAGGAGGGAGTCACACCTAGCTTCGATCACCTCCGCCTCCAAGCCTTTGGCCAGTTCTAGACCTCCAATCATGGCCTTATATTCGACTTAATTGTTAGTCAATTTTATAGTTCTAATAGATTGTGTAACTCTATTTCCTGTGGGTGGCTTTAGAATGATACCAAGTTCGGACCCCTTTACGTTCGAGGCACCATCCGTAAAGAGGGTCCATATTCTCGAAGGCGTCCCCGAGTTTACCAACAACTCTCTTTTGACTTTAGGTATTAGGGCCGGCGTAAAGTCGGCCACAAAATCTGGCAAAACTTGGGATTTAATGGGTTTTCGGGTTGATATTTGATATCATACCCACGGATTTCTATGGCCCATTTGGTCAATCACCCCAAGAGTTCGGGTTTATGCATTATATTTCATAAATGGTAGGTTGTCACAACACATATAGGATGTCACTGAAAATATGATTTCAGTTTTCTAGAGGTACTTAGCAAGGCGAGTGCCAATTTTTCTAGGTGAAGATATCTAGTTTCGGCCTCACCTAAGGTCCTACTAACATAATAAATTGGATTGCAAACCTTGTTCTTCTCTGACTAGGACTCCACTTACCGCTATTTTTGATACTACTAGATACAAGTATAGTCGTTCGTTTGCCCTCGGCGTGTGAAGCAATGACGAGCTCGATAAGTTTTGCTTAAGTTTTTCTAAGGCCTGTTGGCATTCCGGGGTCCATGTGAAGTTTTTTTGTCTTTCTCAGCAATGAGAAAAATTGACGGCTTTAATCGGATGACCTTGAGATGAATCGCCCTAGGGCTGCAATGCGCCTAGTTAGCCTTTGTACAACCTTTACATTATCCACTACCGTGATATCCTCGATATCTTTGATCTTGTCGGGGTTGATCACGATCCTCGGTTGGATACCATGAATCTGAGAAACTTACTGTATCCAACCTCGAACGCACATTTTTCTAGATTCAGCTTCATATTGTATTTCTTCAATATACTTAGGGTTTACTGCAAATGCTTTAAATGGTCCTCTGCTTGCACGGACTTAACTAACATATTGTCAATATAAACTTCCATGGTTTTTCGTATTTGTTCTTCAAACATTTGGTTTACTAGTCGTTGGTAAGTGGCATCGATATTTTTAAATCCAAATAGCATTACGTTATAGTAGTATGTGCAATACTTAGTTATGAAAGAGGTTTTTTCTTGGTCATCTGGGTTCATCCGTATTTGGTTGAACCCGAAATAGGCATTGAGAAAATTGAGAATCTCGTGTCCAGTCATGACATCGGTTATGCGATCGATGTTAGGCAGAGGAAAAGAATCTTTGGGGCATGACTTATTTAAATCTTTATAATCCATACTTCTTAGTTTGTTCCCCTTTTTAGGAACTACCACTACATTTGCTAACCATTCTGGGTATTTGACCTCCCGGATTGACCCTATTTTAAGGAGTTTAGTTACCTCGTCCTTGATGAAGGCATGCTTGATCTCGGACTGGGGTCTCTTTTTTTACTTTACCAGATGGAACTTCAAATCCAAGCTCAACTTTTGAATAGTGATCTCCAGTGGGATCCTTGTCATATCGAGATGGGACAAAGCAAAACAATCCATATTAGTTGTAAGAAACTGAATGAGTTTTTTACTGAGCTCGATAGTTAATCATGTGACCAGGTATACCTTTCGATCAGGCATATGCTCGATCAACACGACCTGCTCCAGCACTTCGACCGTTGATTTGGTAGAATTGGAGTCATGGGGAGCTATAAAGGATCGGTAGATGTCGTCTTCGTCAATCTCTTACTTATCGGATTTGGTCGAGTCTGGTATCGATGATTGCATTTGGCTTCAAGTTTCGCTCTCGAACTTGAGTCCTTTTGTCGATGAGAGTGCTGAAATTGGAATTACTTCATCAACGACAAAAATCTCCTTTGCGGTGGGTTGCTCCCCGTAAACCGTCTTTATCCCTTCTGGTGTTGGAAATTTTAATACCTGGTGAAGGGTCGAGGGCATGACCCTCATGTTGTGGATGAACGGTCTCCCAAATAGGGTCTTGTATCTCATGTCCCCCTCAATTACATAAAACTTGGTCTCATGGGTGGTACCGGCTATGTTTACTAGAAATGTTATTTCTCCTTTAGTAGCTTCGCAAGCCATGTTGAATCCGTTTAGCACTCAGGCCGCAGGTACGATCTGGTCCTGTAGGCCGAGTTATTCTACGACCCTCGATCGGATACTATATGGATCAATTAGCACATTTTTAACTCGAATTTTATGAATGAGTACAGAAATTACCAGTGTATTATTATGGGGTTGCATGATTCCTTCTACATCCTCATCGTTGAAAGATAGAGTCCCTTCTGGTAGGTAATCTCGAGTCAAGTTTTTCATTGTGATTGATACTTTGGTGTGTTTTATCATCGGACCTTGAGGAATATCGTCGCCTCCGATGATCATATGGATTATGCACTGGGGCTCGTCTTGTTCATTTTGTTTATTGGAATCCATGTTTCTAAAATGATTCTTAGCTCGGTCACTCAGGAATTCTTGAAGGTCGCCGTTGTTAAACAATCGGGCTACTTCATCCCTTAATTCTCAACAATCCTCCTTCTTGTAGCCATGCGTGTCATAATATTTGCATATTTGGTTGGGATCCCATTGTGTTGGGTCAGTTTGTAAAGGTCGAGGCCACTTGGTTTATTTGATG
The DNA here is from genome assembly GCA_026770625.1 of Nicotiana glauca. Taxonomy (NCBI): domain Eukaryota; kingdom Viridiplantae; phylum Streptophyta; class Magnoliopsida; order Solanales; family Solanaceae; genus Nicotiana; species Nicotiana glauca. The sequence goes on from MU762621.1 coordinate 112,397, forward strand.
CGTCCGATAGCCTATATGATGGGGCCACATCAACATTAAAGTTATACTCTTAAAATCATGGTGCCTTTTTGGGTCCGATCGGTCTATCAAAGTCGTTCTTTCTCTTAAGCCCTCGAGAGCTCTGACCTCGATCACTTCTCCTTTCATTTCTTGCAAAATTTCACCAAGGTTCGTTGCTCCCACGATCTCCATTATACGGATGATATCGGTCTCTGTTCGATGTTGGTTCTCGGTCTATATCCCTCTTGATCCTATCACCGGGTCTGATAGGATAAACAGACCAGAAGGATACCCAAGTTGATCATCCTCGACCCTAATCTTTGATTGATACCGATTATGCACATCAGCCCAAGTAATAGCCGAGTATTCTATTAAATTCTGCTTCAACTGTTGTGAAGCCACTGAGCTTCGTTGGAATCAAGACACGAATTCTCTAAGTACTTCGTTGTCCTTATGCCTTACCTTGAAAAGGCCGGACTTTCTGGCTTCGACCTTGATGGCCCCGACGTGTGCCTTTACGAAAGAATCTGCAAGCATAACAAATGAGTCAATAGAATTAGATGTTAAATTATGGTACCATATTATATCTCCCTTTGACAGGGTCTCCCCAAATTTATTTAATTAACAAGACGGATTCGATCTCGTCATCCTCTAGATCATTCCCATTGATAGCACACGTGTAAGAGGTGATGTGCTCGTTCGGATCAGTCGTTTCATTATACTTAGGAATCTCGGACACACGGAACTTCTTGGGGATTGGCTTCGATTCCCACTCGAGGAGAAAGTTTTTTGTACAAACTTTTTGAAATCCAACCCTTTCAATATTGGTGGTGCACTTGGGATTTGATCGACCCTACAGTTATAAGTCTCCACCTTCTATTCATTTGCCTTGATCTTCTTTTCTGCTGAATCAATTCGTTTTTTCAGTTATTCGAGAATCTTTATGATCGCAGGTTTGGTCTCCGACTCTTTCTCTCTCGATTTTCTTGAAATCGATTCGACCTTGTGTACAACTTCTTGGGACGTCTCGACCCTGCTCGGTGTGTGATTCTAGTTTTGGAGTTGGGCTATTACTGCCTGCTGAAACTGCAACATTCGAAGATCACCTGTTGGTTGATCCCGCCATCATCACTGCTACGTGCGCTTTCAGCGGCTGATCATGCACCCCCACGGATGCTACTTTCGGGATCGATGGCCAAATTTTTATTGATGGCTACATGTGAACTGACGTCGATTGGATCTACAACTGGAACTCTATCAAGGCCAATCGGGGGTACATCGTTCCCTGGTGCTATATTGTCATTTTTGCCTTGGTGGCCGAAATCATTGTCAACGTGTAGAGGTGCTAACCGAGGACATGTTTTAGTCCTGTAATCAAAGATACTTCAAAGAACAAGTGTAAAATAGTGTGTTTCACGAAAGTTTGTACCAGGTACTCACTATTATCCTTAGCCCCATGATGGGCGCCAAACTTTTACCCTTAAATCGGATAACAATTGAATTTATACGTGGTTTTAAGGATACATGATATAACTTGGTACAAATTAAGAAGAATATAAATTAATATTGAGTTGACGATAAAAGAATAAATGGAAACCACCCAAATTGAATAACCATGGCCCTCGAGTACAATTACCCTTGAACCAAAAGATGTTTCAACTGACTTGTGAACAGAGTAGCAAGATATTGAAAGCTAAAAAATGACAGTATATTGCTTTGTATTGCATAAATATGGCGTGTTTTATAAATTATCAGACCCTCTTTATATAATAGGAAATTTCTACGCTTGATACAATTTCATATTAGGTAAGAAATCTCATGATTAGCTGATTAATCGACCTCTTCTTGATACATGTCGGAATTTCCGCCATGATCCTCGTCCAATTGCGGATATTTCAGTTTTTCGTTATTTGGCTTGGTAAGTTTTCCTCGATCTTGCTCGATCTCTATCTTTCTCCGTCTCGATCTTGATCGGTCTCTAGGTCACGAGGTCGACGACCTATCTTTGCACCATGGTTCGATATAACACGAGGTCGAACCTTATCCCATCGTATTTCGATCTCGATTAGTCATACAAAGGGCAATTCCAATTTTGACCGTATACACATGTATTGTGGAAGAGAATGTAATACTAAACTTTTGCCTGATGATTCTTCACCACTTAATTCCCAAATTAAAACGAAAATAACTCTCTTTAATTAGTAGATTTTTAATGAAGTAAAAAGTTAAGAAGCACTAATGCGAAGGTGAAATAAGTTGATTGAAAGGAAGCTTTAATTTATTGCAACAACAAAAGTGAGATAATTTAATTTGCTAAAAAAACCAGGCATTATTTGATAGTGACTGGTAAAAATTGCTTGAACCAGGCAGCATGCTCAGAAGTCAGAACCTCGACCAATATTAAAGACAGGTGATAGGAAAGTACGGAGGTCTAGCATTAGGGTCGTCGGATAGGAGCTAGCGGAACTCTTTGTTACTCCGTACAGGATAAGAGGTTAGTCCGACAGGGTTGTGTCCTAGAGCGCTAGTGGGTATTGTTATGTCCACGCTTCTCTTTCACTTTTCATAGTACCGAGCCTTTCTTACGTGCTACTGTTATTATTTTTCATCTATTTTCTGGTACTTTTGATTCTGTTATTATGTCTATGCTTCCTGCTGTTGGTACTGATATATTGTCTTTTTTGTCTGCTTGAGCTGAGGGTCTATAGGAAACATCCTCTCTATCCCTTGGAGTACGGATACGGTCTGCGTACACTATACCCTCCGCAGACCCCACTTATAAAATTTTACTGGATTTTTATTATTTTCATCCTTATTACCCCTAATTTTGAATTATCAAATCCGATTGGTTCCTTTTATCTTTTTCCCAGTCGTGTAATCTCTCTCTCACACACACATTGCTTTGGTCATGTATCTGTATGAACTCAATACATACAATAAGTTCTTGCTATCTCGTGAAAAAATAATTCGAATAATTGAAAAAAACGTGAAATAATTCGAGTAGCAACTTGTTAACTTGCATTATAGATTCAATTAATCAGAACATAAACTTTCGAGCTAAAGAAGTGATATTTTTATTTGCAAATGACATTTTAGCATGACACATCTGTGACATTTTATCAATGGGCATTTGTGATTCTAGTGTCGTTAGCAATTTTTTGGGGTTGCTTGCAGCAAATGAGGATGACGCTTTATAAATGACTTTAGATTCTTCTCAGGTTTTTATATATATATATATATATATATAGGAGCTCTAATATTTCTACCTCAAACAGATTGTAGTTCCCATTTTATTTTCTATGAGCTAGTTTATGTTTTATGTACTGATGGCTTTAAAAGTGTTTAACCAAAAAATAGGAATTTCGGTTAAATTCTATTTTTAGAAGTACTCGGGTTACTGGTAATTAAGGAAATCGATATTCTTGCGGTAAGAAAGAAAATTAGAATAGCAAAGTAATCAGTAGAAAACAAAAGTAAATAATTGTATTCCAATTATAATAAGAACGTGTCCATACAAATGATATTTCTTTTCCTTATATAGTCATCTCTAAGTACAACGTCTTTTTCCTTTTATGATCAAGTCATTATCAGCATTAATGACATTAATGAAACGTTATAATTGGTAATCGTAACTGTTTCGTGAAGATTTTGTGTTGTGCGAATAGTGCGTCATGACCCGTGGCCGCCTGCCTGGTGTGGGCGGCTCCTCCGTTGTGGGTAAGCGGGAAACCCGACTCTACAAACCCGAGGAAAAACTGAACAACAGTAGTAGGGGCGTTAAGACTGGAGCTCTTTGTAGTGCTAGCAGGAATACAAGTGAATGAATCACATCCCCTAGCGAGTGAAGTGCTTACGCCCCTTTAGAGATAGGGGCGAGCAAAAGAGCCCATTCCTCCATTTTAAGATCTTTAGATTCGTAAGATCATAATAGAGTCCCTCGAGACAGTGACATGCGCTATGATATCTTGGAGGAGGCGCATAGCTCACCTTTTATCCTGCACTCAGGGAGCACGAAGATGTACAGGACGATCCGCCCACACTATTGGTGGAAAACCCGGGACTGAAAACAAAAAGGATAGGAATAAATAGAGTAAAGAAAGAATATATAGAACCTTGAGCATTTTCTCCTCTCGGCAATGCAATGGTTGAGAGTAAAAAAGGGGCATCCGCATAGAAGGATTGTTGGTATACCTGGTAGGTATTTATCTTTTCGACTTCAGCAAAAATGTTTAAAGCACCATCTTCGTCAATTATCTTGATGTCGAAAGGGAAGAGGACACGGTCTTACTTACTTAAAACTAAGAAAAAGGGAAGTTTCTTGTAATCATTCATGCTGATTAATTAAAGACCAATGAATCTGCCCTTTTATTTTCTTGGTTCATTTCACCGGTGTCTCTTCAAATCGCTAGAGAGACTCGAGCAACCATTTCTTCTCGTCACATAGACGTTTTGCTCGTACCTATTAAGACTCACGTCTTTTCTAATACTCTTCTCCAGCTGTTGTTTTTTTAGTGATCTACATATCTTGCCATGTCAGCCACATAATTAATTTCACGTGTAATATTATTTTTCCCAATACAAATAGTCCCTCCCCC
>MU762621.1:125764-154862 GCA_026770625.1 Nicotiana glauca
TGCTATACCTATTATAAATATCATTCCAAGTTGTTGCAGTGAATTCTCATAAACTTTCTTTGAGTCTGCTTGTGGATTTTGATCCTTTTTCATTTAAATTACTTGCAAATGCCATAGCCTCCCAATTGTTAGGTACGCGTGGTAACATCATTCTTTCACATTGGAATATATCCATGAATTCCATGAGTAGCTATGTATCTCCTTATTGTATTTTGAAGATTTCTTCTATCCTCTTTTCAACTTTTTGAGCTCCCGGGTGTGATTTTATAAATAAATATGCAAGCTCGGTAAAAGAATCAATAGAGCTTTTAGGTAAAATAGAATATCATGTTAGTGCTCCCTTTGTGAGTGTTTCACCAAATTTTTTGACCAGCACCGATTCAATCTCTTGCTTAGTCAAATCTTTGTCTTTCACGCTAGTTGTAAATACAGTTACATGATCTCGTGGATCGGTTGTCCCATCATACTTCGGGATATCGATCATCTTAAACTTTTTTGGAATAGGTAAAGGAGCGACACTTGGCTTCCAAGGTTGTTGAGAATATTTATCCATATCCACTCCTTTTATTATAGGTGGAACATCAGGTATCTACTCTATGCAATCGTTCTGCTCCTTGAGCTATTTCTGCGAAGTTAGTACTAAACTTTCTAAATTAGAATTAGTTGGAGTTTCCATCACGAGATTTGCTGGGAGTTCCTCCACTGCCAGAATTGGCAAGTCCCAAGCGTGGATTTTCTATGGTTGTAGTGTTATTCGGAGGTGGAGTCGGTGGTACAGTTGACAACCCACTAACAAAATCTTGAAGAGCATTGTTGACTTGTTCTGCGATTAATTGGTTTAACGCTTAATAAACTGCTTGATCATATACATGTTGGTCATTCGCATGTGATACAGATCTATCAGGTGACCCTTCTCGGGATTGTTGAGGAGAGTTTCGAGGTGAAGGGGCTGGAGTTCCATCCCCTTCTTGATTTTGCTGGTTCAATTGGTGTTGCTGATTTTGTTGGTTATTGTCGTTAGCGTTCGACATGATTCTTTGATAGGAAAAAGAATTTGGAAAGTGAATGGATTATCATATTCCCGGTAACAGAACCAATTTATTTAATAAAAAATAGGAATTTTGGTCAAAGTTTATTTTTAACTCGGATTACTGATAATCAAGAAAATCGATATTCTTGCGATAAGAAAGAAAATTAGAATAGCAAAGTAATCAGTAGAAAGCAAAAGTAAATAATTATATTCCAATAATAATCAGGACGTGTTCATACAAATGACATTTCTTTTCCTTATATAATTATCTCCAAGTACTACGTCTTTTCCCTTTTATGATCGGGTCATTATGAGCACTAATGACATTAATGAAACATTATAATTGATAATCATAACTTTTTCGTGAAGATTCTATAACATTTGTAATCATTCATGTTCATTAATTGAAGACCAATGAATCTGCTCTTTTTATTGTCTTGGTTCATTCCACCGGTGCCTCTTCAAATCGCTAAAGAGACTCGAGCAATTGTTTCTTCTTGTCTCTTAGACGTTTTGCTCGTACCTATTAAGACTCACATCTTTTCTAATACTCTTCTCCAATTGTTGCTTTTCTAGTAATCGACATGTATTGCCATGTAAGCCACATAATTAATTTCACGTGTAATCTTTATTTTTTCCAATACAAAAAGTTAATGACAAGTCATTATTTATGGGCAGAATGGCTTCCTGGCCACTTAAACTTGTAGGGTTTTCAAAAGTCGATACATAAACTTTCAGCTTTCCAATTTGAAAAATTAAACTCATTCTTTCGGTAACTAATATAAATATTTGACCATTGATCATGCATATGCGGCATCAGTTGCTCCTAATCAGCAGGTTGCGTGAGGAACACGACCCACAAGAGCGTGAAAGCCCCCTTCCCAATGCCCAGTGGTACAAAATGGGTTATATTTAAGTGTCTTCTTATTCATTCCCTCAAATATACCATATTCCTCCATTTTTGTATAATCTGAAGCTCCATTCCTCCATTTTGTAAAATCTGAAGCTCCATTATGATTTTTTTCTTTTTTTCGGACCATGAAAATGATGGAATCGAAAAAAGACAAACAAAATTTTAGATCATATAACGTCACTGGAATCAAAAGCATGGACCAAACGAAGCTCGATCAGAACAAAATTAACATATAATAAATGAAAACAAAAAAATGGGTGAGTGCTTATGATCGATTTTGGAATGGGAGGTGAGTGATTGTTAGCCCATTGGTAACCCAGGTTTAACATGGGAGTATTTGGTTAGAGAGAGGTTAAAATGAGGGGAGAGGGTCGGTCTATGGAATAAAAGAGGGGGGCCCGATCTGTTGGGTTAGGGTTTTTGCGACATTGACGTGTAAGACATTCATTGGTCATTTGATGACTGGATGAACACGTATGTTTATGTGTAATATACGCGTGCATGGTCAATTGTCAAATGTGTTTATTAGTTATAGGAAAAATATGTTCAAATATTCAAATGAGAAAGATAAAAGTTTATGTATCGGCTTTTAAAAACCTTACAAGTTTAAGCGGCCTGGAAGTTATTCTTCCTTATATATAATAAGCATTAGTTGATCATCGAGAATAAATGGTAAGTTACTTGTCATAGCAAGTAAAAATATGCTGATGGTGTAAAAATAATACATTGTATAGCAATTATGTAACAATCATGATAAGTAACTTTTGTAAGAGGTTAAAAGAATCATTAATGTCAGTGTACATTCTCTAAGTATATTTTTCAAATATTAGGTCATTTTTCAAAGAAGTGATTGATCTTATCATATGTGAAAAATTAGTCACTGTTTAGTGGTTCCTATATTGCTGTAACTAGGGTTCATAAAGTAGTATAACTAGGGTTCATATTCTGTAACTATAAGACAGCTCGGTGCACTAAGCTTCCGTTGTGTGTGAGATCCGGGAAAGGGCAACCTTACCCTAGATTTCTGCAAGAGGTTGTTTTCACGACTCGAACCCGTGACCTCCTAATCACATGGAAGCAACTTTACCAGTTACGCCAAAGCTCCCCTTCGGTTCATATTCTGTAACTAGTAGTAGTAATTCTCTAAATTAGCTCATTCCTTGTTTTTCTTTTCTTAGCTGTATTGCCAAGGGCAGCTCAATAAAATCGGAGGCATAAAGCCAAAACTTAAGAAGATGTGAGGAAATAGCATTAGTAATGTGACAACGGTTGGACAAAAATATACAGGATTAATTTAGATAATCAAGAAAAAAAATTTATGGTCTTAACATATTTTTTTCAAGGTTTTAAGTTTTCTTTTAAGTATTCCACAATATAACATTGTTTAATATTTTAAAATTTTGAGTTAAATTATCCAAATATTCATATTTAGTAATAATAGTGTTGATAACTAGAACCAATATAGTGTATTGAAGCAAAATGTTAATATTTTGTTAACTTAAAATAATTTTATTATTATAAATAATAGAAAAAGTTTTGGTTGGCCTTTGACTCTGGGGGCCTAAAGAAGCAGAAGCTTAATAGCGTTACCCTAGAGTCACCCATGTGTATTGCATAGTATGACAGAAACCACCTTTCCCCTGCAGAAAATTTCTCCTTTCATCATTTTATAACAAATCATACAACGTTAACCAATGAGGTCACTATAGCATGCACCACCCTCCTCTTATATATATATATATATATATATATATATATATATATATATATATATATATATATATATTGGAAAAATATTCTCCCACAGCTCAAAACCCATGTAACAAAATGGATAGGAGCCAAATCGACCAAACTGGTCAAAACCAGAGTACCTCGATGATTTCTTTCAGAGGCAAGAGTTCACCATTTTTATTTAAACTTCATGTTTTATTACGTAAAACGTTTACTTTGCAAATTCTTTCGATAAAGTTTCTCGAATGTTTTGTTTTCTTCTATTATATCTTGGGTAAACGTTTTAGTTTTCAACCTCTGCTAAGATCATGATTTTTAATTTCTAACTTCATTGGAAAAGTATCTCTAATTTTTTTTTTTTGGTAAACGCTTTAGTTTTCAACCTAAGATGATTTTTAATCCAACTTCATTGGAAAAGTTTCTCCAACTTTTTTTTTTGTGGGTAAAATTTTTACTAGTTTTTAACCTCTGCAAAGATGCTTTCTGTCAAAAGGTAAATTAACCATTTTTGTTTTGTTATGTAAAAAGTTTAGTTTCCACCATTTTGGAATGTTTTTCGAACAATTTGTTTTTATTGTTTATCTTAGGTCAAAACTTTAGTTTTTAACCTAGCTCTACAAAGACGACGTTTCCTTTTTATGTATACTTTTTGTTTTGTTACATAGTAAAATGTTTATATAGTTTTTGCAGTTCTTTGATTTTGTTGCTTATATTGGGTATATATAATTTTCACCTTTTTGGATTTTCAAGTTTCTTTTTGATCCATAGCTATAAGAACTCGTGCTCATCGTTATATAAGTAACAACAATTTGTTCATACATATAAATGCTTCTTTTTCATAAAATTTATTTTCAGGTAGCATTAGTTGGGTGGGCAAGGAATGGCTCCTTGCAATCGATAATCAAAGAACTTATAGTATGTCTTCTAGTGTTCCGTGTGGTGGTTATTCAATTGATGTTATTTTATTTTAATTATTGGTAAGTGATAAATGATATTTTCAAATGAAAGATTATTGTTGGGATTTTTCTGGAGCTGAGGGCTATTATAGTTGCATATGCCATTAAGAATAAGGAAATCGTTCCTCCCTCCCAACAACAATTGGTTGACTGCACGCCCAACTACTATCATGTGAGTTCCCTAAGGGGTGCGGAAAAAAGACCTGACTGATTTGGTTTATCGATTTGCCAAGGATCATGGCATAGTTGAAGAAAGTGCATATAAATTTAATGAGATGAGAGGAGATTGTTTGTAAGTCATAGTGTTACAACAATTCAATGTTTTGAGTTTTTTTATTTGTTCTCCAAAAAGTTATAGCTTTTGCAATTTTTGTCCGAGAGAACTTTACTTTGCTTGGCTACTAAAGAGGGAGTTAATATTATCGATGGTCATTGAAATTTTGTGTTCTCCAAAAAGTTGTAGCTTTTGCAATTTTTGTCCCAGAGAACTGAAGTACCTTGCTCGACTAATAAAGAGGGAGTTAACATTATCGATGGTCATTGAACTTTTGTGTTTGTTACCCAAAAGTCACTTTTCTTTCTTTTCTTTTGTTACGTAAAAATTATTTAACTTTGTGTTCATTACTCAAAAGTATATATTCTTTTTTCTGTTACATAAAAATTATTTTACTTTGCTCTAGTTATCACAAAAGTCACATTTGCTAGATTTTACAATATTTTTACTTGAAAAGTCTATTATGCCCTTGATATTATATAAATCTTCATATTCTTCATATTTATATAATACCTTCTATATTATATACTATATAATATATTTTTACCTAGGTATTTTATTTATAAGTAAAATAACATAATATTATTTTATTTATTATTTTTATAATATATTTGTAAATTTAATTTTTCCTTAACTAATCTTATTTTAAATTTTACCTGTATTTTATAAAATCTTGTCAAAGTGATTATCTTATCAAAGTGATTATAATGTCAAAGTAAAATCTTTTCCTTATTGTGTTACACAAAAATTATTTTACTATGGTCTAGTTATCACGATAATCACTTTGACAAAATTTTATAAAACTCACCCAAAAAGTCTATTATGCTCTTAAAATTATAAATCTTTCAATTTATGTAATACATTCTAGATTATGTATTTTATAATATATTTTTTTCCAATGAATTTTACTTATAATTAAATACTTTTATATTATTTTTATAATATATTAGTACGTTTAGTTTTCCCATGATACTGGATTTTATTAATCATATTCAAGCATGAACATATTTTCAAATATGAAAAAATGATAAAAAAAATATTTATTTGAAATAACAAAAACAGATTTGTTTAACAAATGATAATTTTTTATAGTCAGTAAAGCTATTAATTTTGTTTAGAAGATATTTGGGTTTAATATTAAATTTTAAGCTTTATTTGTTAATAGTATTATTTATTTGAAACTGTTAATCTGATGTGTGCATTTACTAAATATTGGTATTTTATTTATTGAATTAATGAATATGGCTTAACTGATAACTATGAGCTTGATTTTATAATTCTTATTAAAAATATTTCATTAGGAGCCTCAATGTCACGACCCAAAATCTAACCATGGTCGTGATGGCGCCTATCGTGTTACAAGGCAAGCCTACTTCCCAAAATATTACTACTAACTGATTATAAGAAATTAATAAAATATTTCAACAGTTAAATTTCTCATAAACTAAATCAACTCTAAATATAATTAATTATAAATATGGGAACGAGCCCCAAACATCGGGGTGTCACTAAGTCATGAGTATCTAAAACTATGAACTAAGAAATATAACTGTCTAACTATCAATACAGTCCAAAGAAAAAATAACAAAAAGAGTAACAAGGTCCTGCGGACGCTAGCAGCTACCTTACAGTCTCCAATTATAGTCGGCCTGAACTCAACGATCGCCGCGCTCTAACCTTCCTGGATCTGCACATAAAGTGCAGAGTGTAGTATGAGTACAACCGACTCAGTAGTAACAGAAATAACTAAGGAATTGAGCAGTTGTGACGAGCTAAGCCAAACAATCCAATTATTTATTTTTACAATTTACAATAAATATAAATAAAGAGGTAAATTCCATAAAACCAACAAATGCCACAAAGAAGTTAACAGGTAAATGCAGCAACAACAAAAGTAAATGCAACCTCACATCAATGTCACTCCATCATTCAGCACTCGCACACAGTACTCCACACTCAACACTCAATACACTCAACATTTTGCGTTCACTGGGGTGTGTATAGACTCAGGAGGGGTTCCCAAAGCTAAAACGCTAAGCACGGACAACTCAAGTGCCATCATATCAATACCTGGATCCGCACGATCAACTCACGTGCTACGTAGATAACTCACACACTATAGTATCAATACTTGGACCCGCACGGTCAACTCACGTACTACGCGAACAACTCACGTTCTATGTTATTAATATCCTCACAACCAGGCCCTCAGCCTTACTCAATTATGTACGTCACTAGCCTCACCGCCATCAACAAATAAGGGAACACAACCCACATCAAGTAACACAACATATTAGCAAATAATAGAGACTGAGGTAAACATGTGCAATAATTTCAATGGCTGAGTACAAATAATATGACCATGAATAAAGCCTAAGCATGATCTCTAATGTGAAGCTAGACAAGTTACCAACAAGTAAATGCATAAACATAGATAATGGTTATTAGGCCTCACGGGACGGACCAAGTCTCAGCTCGAGGTATAAACACGCACGCCCGTCACCTAACGTGGGTATCACCCCCAAACAATCACATGATATCAAATTCTCCAATTTATATCCTCAAGACCAGAGTTAAAACTGTTACTTACCTCAACAGCGTAAAATCATACTTCGGGATGTCCTCATCCGTCGACTCAGTCTCTAAAAGCTCTGAATCTAACTATAATCAGAATAATGTTATCAACATGGCTAGAGAATCAAATTCCAACAGAAAAACTACCTAAATAGGCCAAAATTTTGAAATTGGCCAAAACCGCCCCCCGGGCCCACGTCTCGAAACTAGTCAAAAATGGAAGAATAATAATTGTAGTTCTCTCCCGAGTCTAACCATATAATTTTTTTCAAAATCGGACTCCGTTTGGTCCCTCAAATCCTCACTTAAAACTCCCCAAGACTCAAAAACTCCCTCAATTTCTCTTTGAAATCATCAACCAAATTCCAAAAACGAAGATGGATTCATGAAATATAACCAAAACCGAGTAAAGAACACTTATCTCAATTCATATTGTAAAAAATCTCCTCTAAAATCTCCCAAATCCGAGCTTCCCAACTCAAAATATGACCGAATGAACAAACCCTTATTTTATATATTTTTTTGCCAGCTATTCTGCCTCGTTTCTTGTGCCAAATGATCCCAAACTTGCTTTTTAGGTCTCTAATGAATTCCTTGTAAAATTTTAATCAAGTTAGACTTTTGAATCACTCGATTGGACCTTATAATGAAGGAGATATGTTAGTTTCAATATTTGCAAATAGTGCAGATTTTTAATTACACTGCCAGGGGCTATTTCGTAATTAATCTGAAAAATCTAGTAGCCTAATTCTTAGTAAAATGACACCAATCCTCATACGATGTTCAAATTTGATGATTTTTTTTGCTACTGGTCTGTAATTGCAATACAGATCTAATGCTTCAATTAAAAAAAATCGGAGTTCATTTGTTCAATATGATATCACTTATGTTTGAAGAAACGGCGCCAAAACATAAAAAAAACGAGTGCAATACGATCCAAACCTATCCGAAACTCATCTGAGGCCCTCGGGACCTCAACCAATAATTCCAACAAGTCATATATCTCTACCCTAACTTAGTCGAACCTCTGGAACACCCAAAAAATACCAAAACACCAAATCTACCTCGAATTCAAATATAAGAACTTCTAAACTTTCAACTTTCGCCAATTCAAGCCTAATTCTACCACGGACCTCCAAATTACATTCTGTACACACTCCTAAGTCTAAAATCACCCAACAAAGCTAACTGAATCATAAAAATCCAAATCTGAATTCGATTACTCATAAGTCTACTTCTGGTTGACTTTTCTAACTTAGCTTTCTAACTAAGAGACTCCAAAAATACTCCGAACCCAAACCTACCAATTCGATACAACTCAACACAGCTGAACAACACATAAAGAAACAGAAATGGAGAAAACGGGGCTATAACTCTCAAAACGACTGACCGGATCATTACATCTTCCTCCTCTTAAACAAACGTTCGTCCTCGAATGAGTCTAAAAACATACCCGGAGTCTCAAATAGGTGAAACCTTCAGGAATATCTTATCGTCACATTCAAATCATATGAACTCATCTCGCGGTCACATCATACTCATCACGTATCAATCCAGCCACCACTTCCACTAATAGGGACACTACCGAACATATAGGTCCACCAGTAGGCGCTCACACAATCAACACCTCAGTGCTTAATCTATAGTCAAAACCCGGCCTCAAGTCCTCCAGAGGCCCAACATCAACAAATAGAAATCACATCGCGCACCTCATCCAGGTAATCACAATCCATCGATGCACAACTGATACTGAGCGCTCATGTGAAGGAATTCAAAGAGTTACACTTCAAGCTGAATCAATACTGCACGATAAGAGTACAAGAAGGTGATGTTTTCCTAAAGGTTCTGCAGCCTCTCGAAGATAAGTACAAACATCTCTGTAGCGATCCGCAAGACTCTACTAAACCCGCTCATGACTCGTGAGACCTATGTAACCTAGGCTCTGATACTAACTTGTCACGACCGAAAATCTAACCATGGTCGTGATGGCGCCTCCCGTGTTACAAGACAAGCCTACTTCCCAAAATATTACTATTAAACCGATTATAAGAAATTAATAAAATATTTTAACATTTAAATTTCTCATAAACTAAATTAACTCTAAATATAATTAATATAAAATACGAAAACAAGCCCCAAATATCGGGGTGTCACTAAGTCATGAGCGTCTAAAACTATGAACTAAGAAATATAACTGTCAATACAGTCCAAAGAAGAAATAACAAAAGGAGTAACAAGGTCATGCGGACGCTAGCAGCTACATTACAGTCTCTAATTATAGGCGTCCTGAACTCAATCATCGCCACGCTCTGACTCACCTGAATCTACATATAAAGTGCAGGGTGTAGTATGAGTACAACCGACTCAATAGTAACAGAAATAACTAAGGAACTGAGCAGTAGTGATGAGCTAAGCAAAACATTCCAATTAGTTATTTTTACAATTTACAATAAACATGAATAAACAGGTAAATTCCATAAAACCAACAAATGCCATAAAGAAGTTACCAGGTAAATACAGCAACAACAAAAGTAAATGCAACCTCACAGCAATGTCACTCCATCACTCAGCACTCGCACTCAACACTCCACACTTAAGACTCAATACACTCAACACTTTGCGCTCACTGGGGTGTGTATAGACTCTGGAGGGGCTCCCAAAGCCCAAGCGCTAAGCACAGACAACTCACGTGTCATCATATCAATACCTGGATCCGCACGGTTAACTCACATGATATGCGGATAACTCACGTGTTATGGTATCAATACCTAGACCCGCACGGTCAACTCACGTGCTACGCGAACAACTCACACGCTATGGTATTAATATCCTCACAACCAGACCCTCAGCCTTACTCAATCATGTACCTCACTAGCCTCGCCATCATCAACAAATAAGGGAACACAACCCACATCAAGTATCACAGCATATTAGCAAATAATAGAGACTGGGGTAAACATGTGCAATAATTTCAATGACTGAGTACAAATAATATGAGCATGAATAAAGCCTAAGCACGATCTCTAACGTGAAGGTAGACAAGTTACCAACAAGTAAATGCATAAACATAGATAATGGTTATTAGGCCTCATAGCCTCACTGGACGGACCAAGTCTCAATCCCTCGAGGTATGCATCCACACGCCTGTCACCCAGCATGGGTATTACCTCCAAACAATCACATGATATCAAATTCTCCAAGTTTATACCCTCAAGGATAGAGTTAAAACTTTTAGTTACCTCAATAACGTAAAATCCTTCTCCGGGCTGTCCTCGTCCCTCGACTCGGTCTCCAAAAGCTTCGAATCTAACCATAATCAGAATAATATTATCAACATGGCTAGAGAATCTAATTCCAACATAAAAACTACATAAATAGGCCAAAAATCCAAAATCGGTCAAATCCCGACCCCCGGGCCTACATCTCGAAATCAGTCAAAAATGGCAGAATAATAATCCTAGTCCTCTCCTGAGTCTAACCATATAAAATTTTTCAAAATCGAACTCCGTTTGGTCCCTCAAATCCTCAATTAAAACTCTACAAAACTCAAACCCTAACTCCCTCAATTTCACTTTGAAATCATCAATTAAATCCCAAAAACGAAGATGGATTCATGAAATATAACCAAAACTTATTAGAGAAAACTTACCCAATCCATAAGATAAAAATCACCTCCGAAATCGCCCAAATCCTATCTCCCCAACTCAAAATATAATCAAATGAACAAACCCTCATTTTATATATTTTTCTACCAGCTATTCTACCTTGTTTCTCATGCCAAATGATCCCGAAATTATTTTTTATCCCTCCAATGGATTCCTTGTAAAACTTTAGTTAAGTTAGGCTTTTGAATCACTAAATTTGACCTTATAATGAAGGAGATATGTTGGTTTAAATATTTATAAATAATGGAAATTTTGTTAATTACACTATCAGTGGCAATTCCGTAATTGATATGAAAAATCTAGCAACCTAATTCTTAGTAAAATGACCCTAAAATCCTCATATGATGTCCAAATTCGACGATTTTTTTGTTACGGGTCCATAATTACGATATGGATCTAATGCTTCAATAAAAAAATTGGAGCTCATTTGTTCAATATGATATCATTTATGATTGAAGAAACGGCATCAAAACATAAGAAAATCGAGCGCAACACAACTCAAACCTATCTGAAACTCATCTGAGGCCCTTGGGACCTCAACCAATAATTCCTACAAGTCATATATCACTACCTAAACTTAGTAGAACCTCTGGAACACCCAAAACAACACCAAATCAACCTCGAATTCAAGCGTAAGAATTTCTAAACTTCTAATTTTTGCCAATTTAAGCCTAATTCTACCACGAACCTCCAAATTACATTTCGGACACGCTCCGAAGTCTAAAATTTTCCGACAATGCTAACCGAATCATAAAAATCCGAATTCGATTACTCATAAGTCAACTTCTGGTTGAATTTTCTAACTTAGCTTTCTAACCAAGAGACTAAGTGATCATTTCACTCCAAAACTAATCTGAACCCAAACCTACCAATTCGATACAACTCAACACAGCTGAACAACACATAAAGAAACAAAAATGGGGGAAACATGGCTATAACTCTCAGAACGATTGACCGGGTCGTTACACTCAAATACCCCATTTTAGTCCTCTTCGATTTTTTTTTTTTTTTAGCAATCCGCTAGG
Source organism: Nicotiana glauca (assembly GCA_026770625.1). Lineage (NCBI taxonomy): Eukaryota > Viridiplantae > Streptophyta > Magnoliopsida > Solanales > Solanaceae > Nicotiana > Nicotiana glauca. The sequence continues at coordinate 137,933 of MU762621.1, forward strand.
CAAGTGTCTAGGGCTCGTTTTTTATTTATAACATAAAAGAAAATACAACAATTAGGAAAGTACAAATAAGGGGGACAATAGCACCGATATTGTTACCCATATAACACAAACTGGGCTAACCTTATTGTACTAATCCTATTGAGGCTTGTCAACCTCGCCTATTAGCAAGAATGTAAAAAATATGAGCTTGACAGGACCAAATATTCTATGATCATCACAGAGTTTATAACATACTCTGTGATGAGATTACAGATGAGGATACTACTAAAGTGGTAGAATAAAATGATGAAAGAGTTAAAATGATGTCCCTTGTTGTCGAAACCTGTAATTTCTTCAATATGTAATTCTTTTTCAACACAATCCCAATTCTTCAAGAAGTGTTCAAAATTCATGATTTCTTTTTAGAGCGTTTGGACCTTGTTGATGTAGTTGAGGCGGCCTGCTTTTGTTTGGCATTTCTCATTAGAGGTCGCCTAACATTTAAAAAATCACTGACCTTGTCGTCCCAGCTATTTTTCCTTGTATGTGACTTTTGTTCCTCTGTTGAAACTGGAACTGTTGTGACGATTTGCTGCAGCCCATCATCTTCGTCACCCTCTACAAATGTATCTCTGCCTACATTCCCTTGATTTGGCATGTCTTGAACAAAACCTTGTGTAACCAAGGTTGTTTCATCTTGTGCTTTAACTATGCTTGCCTTGTTTTGCTTTTGTCTTTGTACATCAGTCCTGCTTCTATTCCCACGATCATTGCTATAAGGATTACGACTCAAAATGTCTAGAGGATCCGCACTTAACATTGCATCCAACAGTTTTCTATCATCTGATGATATAGCTGGTGTAGTTGTTACAAGTTGTTGCTGCCTCGTCTTTGGACTTGTTACTGCTTTGCAATCACTGTTGTATGAATATCTTTTAGGCTGCTGCACAACAGTTGTTGGTGATACTACAATTTGACTTGTAGTAGTACTTGGAGCAGCCTGTTTGGACGAAGCAGCTACCTCTTTTATTAACGTTCCAGCTACTGTTTTTGGCTTAGCAGGAGCTGATGAATTTCTGGGATTCAATTTGCTCGTAGGATCAAGGTCTTCCCCAGCACTTTCTTGTTCACTCTTATGCACACGTTCTTCAGAGGAGTAACCAGCATATCCATCGCCCCAGTTCTCTTTGTTAACAAGCATGTCCCTCACATTTGCTCGTGTAACTTCTTTGTTATTTCCGGTTGATATCATTAGCAGCCCAGGTTCCCCTTCATATTCACCATATGATTCAACTGAATTCGAGGGGACATCATATACGGATGTGTTTAGAGTAACCAATGGTTGTTTGACCATAGTCTCTTTCATCATCATCTCATTATGCGCGTCCTTGATGATTCTTTCCACATTAGGATTGGAAAAATGCAAAGTAGGTGCATTGGAACTATGAGCTTGGATGCTTGTAAGTTCAGCTGCCAAGTTTTTCTTTGCATCATTTTGTCTAACGCCCAAGTTTTTATCCAAATCACCACTGTCCTCGCCATTTCTTTCATTGTTGGACCTTAGAACTAATTCTTTGAATAGTACATTATCATTAACACATGTTGCCTCTGCTTCAGGAATCCCAGCAATAGAAATTAACTCGAAAGTATTTGGGTCTGTACCAATGCTTTGGTCATTTTGTCGAGAACCTGGGTTGTGATATTTTGGAGAAACTCCTTTCTTCGTTGAAGATTTTCTGTTTGTTACAGTGTTCCAAACCCCTTCCTTTTTGTTCGTATCACCTTCCTTATTATCCTTAAACATCTTCCCAATTTTACTTTCCACCAGTATGCTCTTATTTCCAGCTTTTTCGATCTGAACAAACTGGGCAGCCGCCTCACTGTCAGAAAAATGCCCAGGTGCAGCCTGCTCCATTCCTGATGCATTAGCTACCTCCACATGCCCAACACAAACAATTGTTGCTCGATCACAGGGTTGTTTCAATGCAACAGTAGTTGTAGTACCCATAGCACTAGGTCGACCACTAGTTGGATTAATGATCAATTGAGTACCTACTGTGCCATCAGTTGCATTTGTCCCAGCTTCATGCTGCAATTGCCCATTTGGTCGATCAAATAGTTCCTGAACACCAGGTGCACCAAGATTAGTCATTACATTATTCAAGCCATTTATTTTTTGTTTTGTGTCTGCTTCACTGATCCCTTGAACAACTGCATTATTATTTTCCTTGTTAGCTCGGTCACCTGTGCCATCCATTTTGAAATCTGTTTGAACAGTAGGCATAGCAGTAGTAGAAATAGCTTTTGCATTTGAATTTTGCATCTGTTCTGCGTATTGATTAGCCTTTTGAAGTATTTGTACAGTATGAGTAGCATCTGTAGGATTGTTGTGTTCTCCAGTACTTTGCTCACCATCATTGAAGGCCCTCTTCTCATTCAATAATTGGCGCAAATCTCCCTTGTATTTTGCAACAGCTCCTTGTTGTTGCCTGCTGTCAATCTAAGCTCCTGCATCATAATTCCTTTTTTGAAGTCGTCGACATGTACTTTCATTGTGTCCTTGATGCTTACAACAATTACAATACAAAGGTAAATTGTCGTAGACAATCTCTTGAAAACATCAATTTCTTTTCCAGTAATTTTATCGACGCTTTGCAATCTTACACGATTTGGATGCTTGTCGAGCAAATCTAATATCACTTTCACCCGAGCTGTGCTAGGTCTTGACTTTGTTTGTGTTGCTTTATCAATAGCGATGGGTTTTCCAGCTGCCGATGCAATCGATAATAAAGAAGACATTGCAAACAACTCAGGTGATAAATTTGGCAGTGATATCCAAACAACAGCCTTTGTTGTCTCTTCTTTTGGGTTAAAACCAATCGTCCAAGGGAAAACTCGATATTGATATTCTTCTCCATTATACAGAAGGTAATTTACTGCACGAGATAACGAGATTACATAATCGTCATAGTGATCAAACCTTAAGAGCAATTGCAGTGGTGCTAGTGATCCGATGATGCAGCGTCCTTTTGTGCCAAAGTGTTTTGGCAGCAGATCACGTAGCACTTTCAAATCTGGTGCACCTGGGGACAATTTAATAACGGTAGCCTGATGTAAACCTTCCTCAATGGCAAATTGTTGGCGTTCCTCAAGGGTGAACACAACAGTAGGTTCTCCATGTATGATTTGGACTGGTTTTATCGTGGATTTTGTAGCTGGTATGGGAGATGTTTTGGATGCAATTTATGCTGCATAGCTAGGCTTAGTTACAGGCTCTCCCTCAGCCACAGGCTGGGGAGAGGATGACGCATCCATGGAATATTTCAACACTTCATTGATGTATAAGAAGAAGACAGCAGATAAGGATTTCTCAGAAGAAACTGGGCGCTACAGTGCACTTCGAGCTTAATCAAAACTGGACGAAACTCACGATCACGTGATCATCAATCAAACGCGATCAGCCCTGTTTCCCAGAGAAGTGATGGAAATCACTTGAGAAATACGCAACATTTTTTGTCGAAGCTACAGTTGTTCGACTAAAATCTACGATCTGTCGGTTTTAGCTAAGCAATTATGGATAAATAATGCATCCAAGTTCCTTTCACTACACCTTGCACGTTAATTAAATGCAGCAGAGATGTGATTTTTCATATAAGAGCTGGGAGCTACAGTAACTTGGAAAAACAAAATTAAGATCTCCGAAATATGGCTATGGATTTTCGTATGAAACAGATTGGAGATTGTTCCCAAAGGAAAGGGCGTTCTTTTGTGACCAATCTTATGAAATTACCTTGCCGGATTCCGATGTTGTGTGGGCGTGAATAGTGACAGAATCACTATTCACCCTTCTTCCCAGGGAGAAGGCAGAGAATTTCAGAGAGATGGGTTTTTGGGGTTTAGGTTTTTTTTTTTTTTTTTGGGTCTTTGCGTGCGCATTTCGGATGTTTTTTCGGAAAGCTTTTATGTTAAATTGATAAAAATAAGAATTTTGCCTTAAATTTTTATTTGAGTTGACTTCGGTAAACATTTTGAACAAACGGACCCGGATCCGTATTTTGATGGTCCATGTGGGTCTGTATCATGATTTGGGATCTGGATACAAGTTGTCTTTATTATATACTACGTACAGGTTGTAGTGTAAGCGACCTGTATTAGCCTCGTCTCTACTTCATCGAGGTGAGGTGAGGCACTTACAGAGTACATGGGGTCAATTGTACTGATAATAATATACTCTGCACTTCTTGTGCAGATTTTGGAGTTGGTCCCAGTGGGGGTTATTAGTAAGCTCAGATGCGAAGACTTGAGATATAGCTGCTCAGTGCCCGCATCTGCTGGAGTCCCCTTCCCTTTTTATTTAGCTATGTATTTTCCTTCGGACAACTTTATATTTATTTCAGACCCTTCTATATACTATTCTAGAAGCTTGTGCATTTGTAACATCGGGTCCAAAGATTTTAGCAGAAGTTTGGTTGTTTTAGCTTCCGCATTTTACTTTGAATTTCTGCAATTATTTCAGTTCTTCTCTTTATTTAATTTACAATGTTAGAAATGGATAGACTGTTCTAATAGACTTTTCAAGTAAAAATATTATAAAATTTGGCAAATGTGACATTTGTGATAACTAAAGCAAAATAAAATAATTTTTGTGTAACAAAAAAAAGAACAATGACTTTTGAGTAATGAACACAAAATTAAATAATTTTTAGGTAAAAAAATAAAAAAAAATAACTTTTGAGTAACAAACATAAAATTTCAATGACCATCAATAAAATTAACTAGACGAGATTGAAGAATTAATCAGGAAGCAACCAATCACTTGTTCCGTCCCTTTGTTTCTAGCCTTCAGACGCATGTCCATGTCGGAGAGGATACATTATAAATGTTATCGTTTCATCTTTTTATAGTATGCTAGCTATTTAATATTCGTCCATCACGTATATAGTTTCTTTCTAATTACAGCCGATACACCCTCGCCGAGACATTGAAAATATACATACCATTCAAATATGGTATCAGTTTAATAATATGATTTTCTAAAACTTCAACGAATTTCAAGTCTTTAAATTTATCTCCTCTTCACATTCAGATTTCAATATCATCTTTTTGTCAAATTAATTTTTTCTACAACTATAACACCAGTTTTCCTAATTATTACTGTATTTATATATATTATTGAATTAACACTTCGGCTTCTGTTCTTAATTAAATGTTTCACATAAATAAATGAGAACGTTGGAGTATAATTTTTCTGTGTCTCCTCTCTGTTAGACTAGTGATAAGTAGAGACGAAACAAACTCATATATGTATAGGCCAAAATTTGCCCTAAGGAAATTTAGCATAAAACGAAATTGAGGTCGATTAGGAAGCAGCGAGATTCGCGGTTGCGGTGTCAACACTGACCGAGGTCGAGCACCAAGAAATACAACAATAACGGCAAGTTTTTGTAATAGGATATTAATAGAAAAAGAGCACATGTACTATTAGGATTTGTTAGGGACATATCTCATATAAATAGAAAAAAAGAAAATGGTGTAAGGCATGTAATATTCACTTGATAAGAACACTTTTAAGAAGAAGATTCTCTCTCTAGCAAAGATACAAACTTTACCTTCTCATCAATATTTTCATTCGCATTATTCCATACTTTTCCAACAGATTCGAGAATAGTTCGAACATTCTAGGATCTGTCTGTCACTCATCATCGTCAGGAGGAACAATCGTCTACTTCATTCATTATTGGGTGATCAATCGTTCTCCCTATTTACATAAATGTCATTTAATGTTATTTATTCCTCCATTATTGTTGACACATTTTGGAATATTAAATGTGCATCATTTTCAATCTCCCACTAACTTTATCTTATGTTGTACATGCTGTCAAATTTTATATCTAAAAATATTATAATTAACTAAGTTTAACCTCCTATTATATAAAATTTAATAGTTTAACGGTAAGTTAATATTTTTTTTATCAAACAATATATACAATCTTAATCTTGAGAAGGGAGTGCCTGAAACTAAGTTAACCTTTTATTCCCTATTCATGGATATATACAATGGTCTAGATACCTTTGATGCTAACAGAAATATCATAATAATCTCTTATTTTAATTGCATTTTTGCTTTTAGATTTTAATTGCATAATTAATTGGATTTGTAAAACACTAAAATACCAAAAATACATTAGTAACTTTACATGCTCCTAGCTAAATGAATTAGTTAATTGTTACAAAAATAGTTCATTAGGTTAATTTTGTAAATTAGTTGGAATTAGGAGTATTCAATAAAATGGTTGTTTTTGAAAATTAAGAGGAAAGGAAAGAATGAGTTTGTTTGGTTTGTTTCAAGTTGGGCCCAAACCATCTCAATGGCCCAAAAGCCCCAAATTCGCCCTAACCCAACTCCCATACTAGGTCCACATCCTTAAGCACCTAAACAACTCCGTTTAATTTAAATTAATCTCAGTCGTTCATCATCCTAGATCCAACGGTCCTGAACTAATTCCATTTCCCCATGTAATGTCCTAAGAGACTAGACCTACCCCCCAAAACCCTCTCAGATTCCTCTCTTTCTCTCATCTCTCTCAAATTCTCTAACCCTAGCCGCCCACACATCCAAAACTGCCTCTGGCGGCACCACTCAAAATGCCACCAAATTAACACCACACAACCTCTGTCTTCTCCTCTTCCCAAATCCCTTAGCCACGCCTTCCAAATAGAAGCTCACAAATTACAGATATGAGTTTTCTCAGAAACCTTAATCCACTCTTTTTCTGATATTTCCCAAATTCTAGCGCATTTGTGGTTTATACCAGCATCAATTAACTACTCTCAGTGAGAGATGTCGATTGATGGTAGGTTTACCTTATTTCACAGTTGTTAAAAAACTGATTAGATGGCCGTCAATTAGCCGAAAACAATCTCGAAGCATCCCTCCACCTCTTTCTGATGGCTTGATAGGTATTGCTATATCTAGTACTGGTTGTAATGAGAAATTTTGGGCCAATACTCATATAACAATACTCTTCTACTACTGGAATCTCATGATGCCGGTTTAATTTATCAGAACCTGATTCCGACAAGTCATCAAATCAAATCAAATCACGGATTATTTCACTAGTAAAAAGCAGCTGATTTGCTACTGAAAATTTCCGACGGAAAAAATTAGTTAGAAATTTCCGGTTGATTCAGTCGAAATTTTAAAAAAAATATTTGTTATATTTTTTTAATTCTTTCGACTATTTTTCCGACAACATTGGTCGCAACATTTCTCGCAAAAATCTGGGATAAAAAATTGGGACAGATTCATTCAAAAACTAAAAGTCAAACAGTTTTATTTGACCATTTGCGACTGAAACGGACGTAAATTTATTTAAATTTTGGTCAAATTATTTTTTCAGAGTTGTAAATGAAACGGTCGCTAGTTTTGCGACGGAATAAGTTGCAGATCTTTTTTAAAACTCCAGCGCCGCCCCCATTTCTTTTCTTTCTTTTTTCTCTCTTCTTTCTCCATTGAGACCCCCAGACCCCCCAGCCCGCTGCTCGCCGGAAAAGGTAATCACTCTTTTCCCCAACCCTCATTTTTGTTAAACCCATCCCCTATATCCGCTCCATTCCATCATCCCTTCGTTTTACCCAACCTACCCCTATTATCGTCCCTATTATGTTACCCCCTCCCCCCACCCCCCCACACACACTGTCCTCATCTTGTTATAGAAGACTATAATATTTTGGAATTTATTTAGAAATTTAAATTTTTTGTTGACAATACATCTTGAGAATCACATTAGGAATCTTGCCTCTAGCTTTTAGATACTTTTTAGTTCTCTAATTGAATAAATTTAAAACTATTTTAAAAATTTTATCGATGTTTATTTCGAATTGCTATAGATTTATTTTTAGAGGTGCCATAGATGTATTAATATTTATGTTTGAAACTAAATTTACTTTTAAAATTGAGGTTAGTACCTATACGTGGTTTTAACAATTTTAAAGTTTATATATATATGGAATTGTTAACTTTAGAGAAGAATGATTTGGAATTGTATTAAGTAGTTATAATTTAAAGCCTTAGTTTTAAGTTTAAGAAGTTAAGCTTATTATCGCTTCCTAATTTATTTAATGGACTAATATTAAATTTAAAACTTAATAATTGCTACGTTAAAAGGAATTTATAGATTTGACAAATTATTGGATGTGTGGACTTTATGAACATATAAGAAGTTATTTAAATTTAATTTATATTTTGAGAGATTATATAACATAGAATAGGGATAAATGTAAGATTTCCTTCTTGGTTTATTTTATTTATATAACATGTACTAATTTTATTTCAGGACAAGCATCATATTGATCTTGGTGCATGGCGACAAACTTAGCTTGAAGGAACTCAGCCGGTCGCGGAAGATATGATTGCAATTTAGACACATGCGGCTGGTGGCGTGAATAAAGGTATAAATATTATCTAATTATCTATTTTGGTATTAATTTGAAAGTTTCTTGTTTGTTTTCTGAATTCTTTTATTTTCTTTTATTTATTTCGCGTGAAAATAATAAATAAAGGTCGTGTCTACGGGATTAGAGTACTGCCATCCTCCAGTCGTCCACCAGCAGCATTATTCATTGTGGCATCAATTTCTCAAGAAGCATGAAAGCTATGCACCAAATAGTTGATCAAATATCGCAAGAATTTCAAGCAACTCAGGCTTTGATCCAAAAACTGTTAAAAAAGAAAAGCAAGAAAGGAGCTGCAATAGAGTCTGAGTTTGAGTCTGAGTTTGAGGAGGAGACTAATTCTGAATAGGCTATTTGAATGTTTTAGAGTTGAAGTGGAGACATGTTTAATTTATATTGTTTGGTAGTTGGTTGTTTGATTAGTTGGTTGATTGTTATAAATATTAGTGTTCGTTTTGTAGTAAATATTTATTTTTGGATTATTATATTAGGTATTTTAGTTAATTGTTAGGTATTTGGTTGGATGTTTTATTTGGCAGGTGGTGTAATTAAAAATACAACATAATTCTACTTAAAAATGCCCAAATTTGCGACTGAATCAGTGTCAAATTTCATCAATAATAACTCATTTTTGCGACCGATTCAGTCGCAAATTGAAAATTTCTACAAAAAATTTAATTAAGATTTGCGACTGAATCAGTCGCAAATGGAGAATTTTCGACATTTTGAATTAATTAATAATCAGTATTTAGACTGTTTCAGTCAGATTAATTAATAAAAAATTAAATTTATTTTTTTAAACTTTTCGACGGAACCAATCGAATTTTTTAATTTATATTTCTTTTTTAAATTTGCGACTGATGCGGTCGCAAATGGCTTAATTCAAATGTCCCCGTATTTTTAAGTTTGTGACTGAATTCGTCGCAAAATTTTTGTCGCAAATATATTGTGACCACGTGTTTTCCGACTAACACTGGCCGAAAGTCCATTGGAAAAACACGAGTTTTGACTGATATGACGATCCCAAATTTGTTGTATTTTAGTAGTGTTTGTTCATCATTTGAGCTTCTATTTTAAATTTCTATTGTTCTTTTCTTTGAATCAGTAGCATGCTTAGTAGTTCGTTTTTCATCTGATCAGATTATTTAGTTATGTGTTTGTTTTTGAGTAATTGTGATTTTAATCCAAGTCGTATGTCCATTTGTTTAGGCATTTGCATAGTCAATGGTTTTCCTAATTTGATTTAGGAATTAAAAGAGTGTTTGCTAGTTTAAGTCTTTGATTGGCTGATGTACTAATTGTGGGTTTAGGATAACAAGGCGCAAGCATAGCCTGTTGGATTCACCTGTTTAGTGTAGGTCCATTTTCATTTTTCCATAAAATTAGAATTTATGATAAAGGAAAAGAAGAGATAAAAAAGAAAAAGTGGTAAATATAGGTTTCTTAAGGGGTAATTTAGGAATTAGAAAAGAGGGAATCTATTCTCTAACTGCGTTAGAAGGCTCCAGAAGATAGAATAAGGATCATTTAGCAATAAAACAGTAAAACATTAGGTCAAAAGAGGATAAAACGGGTAATTTCAGAAGTTAAAGGGGCTATTAAAAGGGGAAGGAATAATCTGAATGAATAGCTGTCCAAAAATCTATTAAAAACAGATGCTTTGTAACGACCTGACCGTTCGTTTTGAGCTCCAGCGCGTTGTTCGGCAGTTTGAGGCCATGAGCAACTTCACTTCAGGTATTATGACTTGTACGCATGGCCGGATTGAATTTCGGGAAGTTTGGAATTGATTTAGAAAGAAAATTCTAATTTTGAAAGCTTTAAGTTGGATAAATTGACTAAGATCAGATTTTTGAGTAAAGAACCTCGAAATTAGGATTTGAAAGTTCCAGCAGGTTCGTATGATGATTTTGGACTTGGGCGCATGTCCGGATCGGGTTTTGGATGACCCGAGAGCATTTCGACGCCTATTGTGTAAGTTAGTATTTTGGATGTCCATTTGGAATTCCGAGTCTGGGAATAGCTCCGTATGGTGATTCTGGTATCGGGAGCGCGATCGGAAGTGGATTTAGGGGGTCCGTAGGTCATTTTGGAGTCATTTAGCGAAATTTAAAATTTTGGAGGTTTTTGAGAAGTTTGACCGGAAGTGGACTTTTTGATATCGAGGTCAAATTCTGATTTCGGAAGTTGGAGTAGGTCCGTAATGTCAAATATGACTTGTGTACAAACTTTGAGGTCAATCGGACGAGATTTGATAGGTTTCAACATCGAATGTTAAAGTTTGAAATTTTAAAGTTTATTAAGCTTGGATTGGAGGACGATTCATGGTTTAAGCGTTGTTTGATGTGATTTGAGGCTTCGAGCAGGTCCGCAATATATTTTGGGATTTGTTGGTATGATTGGACGGAGTCTCGGGGGTCTCGGGTGGATTTCGGATGGTTAATAGATCAATTTTAGAATTTGAAGAAGAAGCAAAACAACTGCCTTCTGGTGTAACCGCACCTGTGAGGCTTGGGCCGCAGGTGCGGAGCCGCAAAAGCGGCCATGGGGCACGCAGATGCGGTGTTGGGTTAGAAGTGAAGAGACCGCAGATGTGCTCATATAGCCGCAGAAGCGGGACCGCACCTGTAGTAGGTGAGGCGCAGAAGCGAAAAGGGCAGCCTAGTGAAGGACCGTAGATGCGGTAGTGGGGACGCACCTGCGGAACCGCAGAAGCGGTCAAGTGACCGCAGGTGCGGAAAGGCTGGAGGCAGTGTCACAACCCAATTTTTCTTCCGTTGGGTTTCGTGATGGAACCTAGTCTTAAGGACTAGTTAAGCCTACTAAAATGCAGAATAACAACAATAACTAATAACAACTAGAATTCTTCTGAGATAAATCCTTTATACAATGAACAACTCCCCAAAACCTGGTGGTACAAGTCATAAGCTCTATAGAGTTTCACTATAACTTCTAAACACAACCGTATGGAAATAAGTACAACAGTGTGAATATAAAATAGGAAGGTGAATCCGAAGCGTGCGAACGCAACAGCAAGGCTACCTTGAGTCTCCTCGGCAAGGATCTGCACAACTACTAGCAAACAATACCTGGATCTGCACAAAAAAATATGCAGAAGTGTAGTATGAGCACACTACAGCGGTGCCCAGTAAGTATCAAGACTAACCTCGATGGAGTAGTGACGAGGAACAGTCAAGACACCCACTAGTCTAATAAGCAGAACAAATTTAAGTATAGAAACAACCGAACGTGATATGTATATGAAGGCTAAACTATATTGCTAACAACACAGTAACTACAATAATTAAAGGAAGCAGTAAGTAACAGTGGAAAACCATGATAAAGCTCATAGAAGGGAACAAAAATACAACTCAAATTCGAAATCCACAAATACAGTAAGGACAGATCATAACTCAGCAACTACAACAGTTTTCAGATTAGGTCACAACCAACAACTTCAATCAATTAGTCAAATCTTTCAGTCGATAAAAGCATTTCGAATTATACTTCTTCAAGCAAACATTCTTTTCTGAAATAGTCCTCTAATAATGAATACCTTTCGAATATAACCTTTTCAATAAATATTCTTCGAATATAAGTCACCCTGTGACACCTCATCTCATAATCATATAATACGAGCCTCAATACCGGAACCTTAACATTTCGCATCTTGTGCCCTCATCATACCTCATATTCATACTGACAACTCACGTGCCCAAAGAGTCATTCTCACATGGAAGGAAAATAAACGAGGGGTGCATCTATACTCAAAAATCTCAAAGAGCCTCCTACCTGATAAGGGTGATTAACCAGGTGTAGGCTTGTGCAAGTGTCCTAACATAGTTCGCACCAACTAGTAAGCATAAGGACAAGAACAGACATCACATATATTATTCGGAAAAGGGTCTAATATATCCTTGTACTATGGTAAATTATTTAAAATTATCCCCCGTTATACTATTGGGCCATAAAAGTCCCTACCGTCCAACTATCCTAACAAATCTTCCTTTATTTTGACGGAAGTGCCACGTGGCCAGATTTAAAAAGAGGCAAGGATGGATGCCACGTGGCACTTTCGTCAAAGTAAGGGCAGATTTGTTAGGATAGTTGGACGGTAGGGACTTTTATGGCCCAATAGTATAACGGGAGATAATTTTAAATAATTTACCATAGTACAAGGATATATTAGACCATTTTCCGTATATTGTTTACACAGGGATACGATCAATGAAAACAACAGCTCAGAACATAGTGATAATAACAGGGGATCTCCCAGGATACTGTCCCGTAGTTCCAAAGGTAATGTACAGAGGATCTCCCGGGATATCGTCCCGTAGTCCAAAAGTAAATATTCAGAGGATCTCCCGGGATACCGTTCTATAGTCCCAAAGTAAATATCCAGAGGATCTTCCGGGATACCGTCTCGTAGTCCAAATCATAAATGTGCAGGGGGATCTCCCGGAATACCGTTCCATAGTCCCAAAGTAAATACGCAGGGGGATCTCCCGAGTGCAGTCCCGTAGTCCCAAAAGTAAATATGCAGGGGGATCTCCCGGGTGCAGTCCCGTAGTCCCAAAAGTAAATATGCAAGGGGATCTCCCGGAATACCTTTCCGTAGTCCCAAAGTAAACATGCAACGCAACAAACAGAAACAACAGTCACAACACAACAGAAAGCTCGTACATCACCACAATACATAAAACAACAAAAAAATAACAATAATACAAGGTAAGACAAGTAAATCAACTTAAGGACTGTAAATCGCAAGGAAACGGCAGAACCAACTCACAAGGAGTAACCACAGAAAAGAATGCTGGCATAAAGGGAACAACAACGGGGAAACTAACATGTACCAATGATCCCACAATAAACAAGTCAATAACAAAGAGATCAACACGAGTCAAGTAGTCCCAAATAAATGCAAGTCAACAAGATATAAATTATCTAAACTCCTTTTTAAGGTTGGACAAATTTTGAGGATATTCGAAAATTCAATTAAGGAAAGATGATCTTAGCTTTACTTAAGACTAAACAGTTTCAGAAGGGTAATGAAATCCTCAAATAAGATAAGCAACTATGAAAATATAACATGACAATAGGTGAGGAGAAATTCTTCAGTTAACTCAATTAGGAGTTAATTAGGCAATAAGAGTGAATCATGAAGCAATTAATTCCAACTAAGCATGTAGAGGTGAAAACAATTAAATAGGATACTCAGTCATGTCAAGAACACATTCCTACAATGTGAATATAAAGACCTAAGAACCCTAAAAAGCCAATTTTTCAGAATTAAGTCCGAGCACGCACTCGTCACCTCGCGTACACGAACTACAATCAACATAGAAGACTCACATCCTAAGGGGAAGTCCCCCACACAAGGTTAGGCAAGATACTTACCTCAAAGACGACTCACCGATACTCAAGAATGCACTTCTCGAGTGAAAAGATCTCTGGACGGCCCAAATCTAACCAAATTAACTTCAAAGCACAAATAAAATGCATAAGAAACTATTCCGGCTCCTAAAGTTTCAATCTTTAACAAAATCTAAAATCGGTCCAAAAGTTGACCCCCGGGCCCGCACCTCGGAACCTGAAATTTTTTACAAAATCCCAATACCCATCCCAATATGAGTTCAACCATACAAAAATTATCAAATTCCGATACCATTTCGCCCCTCAAATCATGAAATTTTGTTTTGAAAACTTTCTTCAAAAGCCAACATTTTCCCTAACTAAAAACATGATTTAAATGATAAAAATAAAGACTAATTCATGTAATATATTTAAGGCTCAGTGAAGAACACTTACCCAATCGATTTGTGTGAAAACCCCTCAAAGAATCGCTCAAAACCGAGCTCCACAAGTCAAGATATGATAAAAATGGTGAAACCCTCGATTTGGAAATTATATTCTGTCCTCCCAAATTTTGTGCATCGCGAATGCGGAAGGACAATCACGTTCGCGAAGAAGGGAAACTGAAGCTTCCAAGAAAGGCCTTCGCGAACGCGAGCTATGGTATGCGAACGCGAAGAGTAAAGAACATATGCTTTCTTGAACGCGAGGGGGGTGGCTGCGAACGCGAAAAAGGATTAGGCAAAGATTCGCGAACACAAGGCGTTTTACGTGAACACGAAGAAGGATTTTCAAGTTCTCAGCAGCAAAGCTTCGTGAACGCGAAAGGCGGTTCGCGATCGCGAAAGAGGATACCAGAAGAAGAAAAAACAGCAGTTCAAAAACAAGGGAAATGGCCCGAAGCCCACCCGGAATGCACCCGAGGCCCCCGGGACCCCGTCTAAACACACAAACAAGTCATATAACCTAACACGGACTCGCTCGAGGTCTCAAATCACATCAAAAAACGCTAAAAAAATGAATCACACCATGAATCAAACTTAGGAACTTTAAAATCTTCAAATTTCTAAACTCGTACCGAAACCTATCAAATCAATCCGAAATGAGGCCAAATTTTGCAGACAAGTCCAAAATGACATAACAGAGCAGCTCCAACTCTTGAAATTGCATTCCGACCCCGATATCACAAAAGTCTACTATGGGTCAAACTTCTCAATTTTCCAAACTTCAACTTTTTCAACTTTTGCCAAAATGCCTCAAATTACTCTACAGACCTCCAAATCCGAATCCGGATGCACGCCTAAGTCCAAATCACCATAAGAAGCTGTTGAGATCACCCAAAACCCATTTTGGGGCCGTTTACTCAAAAGTCCAATTCCGGTCAAATTCTCACCGTTTAAACTTCCAAAACTAGCTTCCTTCTTTCAATTTGATTATGAATCATCTGTTAACTGAATTCAACCATGCACGTAAGTCGATACACATATTATGAAGATGTTCAAGACCTTAAGCTGCCGAACGGAGCTTAAATTCTCAAAATGCCCGTCCGGGTCGTTACATCCTCCCCCTCTTAAAACCAACATTCGTCCTCGAACGTGCCAAGATTCGCCTCAAAGTCCTCAAGTTGTTGAATGCACACTTCCAACATACACCCGCGGGTGATCCCACGTCACCCCAATCCACATAACCCTGACGACATCATCTCAACTTAAATTTAGCCTTTCTGTCAATACTTATAAGCCTTAGAGCCAGAATTCTCACCTTCCATCCATTTCCAAAGACCCGATTCTAAATCCATACCCGGCTTCAGTTTCAACTAGCTGCAACCACTTATGCTTACACCCACAGAGTACAACCACACAATATACACACCATTCATAGGCCTATAATAACATTCCTGATCACAATACTTGCCCGAATCAAATCTTCCACCGGCCATAAGACTCAAATTCGATAGGAACCCATTTTAAACCTCCACAACACTGACGATGATACAATAACAATGAAAACCACATAACTAACACCCGAATCACCAAATCACCACTAATACCAACGGTCACACACCCCACAAGCTAGAACTCAATAAGCACAGAACAAAAATGACTGAATAGGGAAAGGAAACACATA
This sequence comes from Nicotiana glauca, assembly GCA_026770625.1. Classification (NCBI taxonomy): domain Eukaryota; kingdom Viridiplantae; phylum Streptophyta; class Magnoliopsida; order Solanales; family Solanaceae; genus Nicotiana; species Nicotiana glauca. Next base: position 153,845 of record MU762621.1, read on the forward strand.
AGGAACTATCAAACAAGTTCTTCAAGCACAAATTTTTCTCTCAAAACTAACTTACAAAACAATCTAACAAGAAAGAATTAAAGCATATAAAAAATCACAAGGATCTCATACTGATATAACTCCCACCGCGGTACACAGCCCGGTCTCAACACATCAAATCACATGAAACAACGAGGTTCATGCCCTTAACTCTGAATCTCAAGCAGGATATATATCAGACCATCTGGAAACTTTCACTAGACCAATTCTGTCACAAATTACAACAAGTATTGTCTCCCATTCCGATGGAGCATAAAAATTACAGCTCGTAGCCAAAAATACTCAGAAATCACATCAAGCCTATCGAAATGGGCAATAGGAATTTACTACTAGTCTCATAACCCTCGATAATGAATAAAAACAGACGATAGACACGACTATCACTCATAGAACCTCCCAACAAGGTAACACATAAACATAGTGCAAATCATGAAACGCACCCATAAGTGGAGCAACAATTTGGGGAACTCACCCCGATAAGCAGAACTGTAATAAACTACGTATGGTGCTCCTCTATAATAAATCAAAATCATACCTGAATGACATCATTTGGCACAACGGCCTTAAGCCTACTATATGAAACACATCAACGGGTCGGGCCTCCCCCTCTTGGGCGCCCTCTACTCACCTGAATACCTCGCTGTGACACATCTACACGAAATCATCTCTTACTATATGGCTAGCATCTCCACACTGTAAGCACGTGATTTTTCCCTATATGAGAAATACTCCCAAAAATTCAAAATAAAATAGTTTTGGGTTGTGTGTGATTTTTGTGAATTTTTGTGTTATTTTTCTTGTATTGTTTACATTTGTCTATGCATGTTTATGTGTTTAAATTAACGAAAAATACAAAAATATGTTGCATTTGCATTCTTAGGATTTAATTTACAATTAAAAGTAATTAAGTTTGTTTTACAAAAATGTAAAATCACAAAATATGTATTTTTGCATTTTTAGCATTTAATGTCCAAATTGT
>MU762623.1:0-21246 GCA_026770625.1 Nicotiana glauca
GTGTTGGTTTAGTCTTATTAAAAGTATTAGAACATATTATCTTGATTTGAATCTGAAAGCAGCATGTGTATTTGTTACTGAATATCGAAGCATCTCCTGTAATAGGGACTGGTTACTTTAATTTACTTATCATGTTGTTTGTTAAAAATCAAAAATGAATACTAGTAGTTATTTCTATTTTCCAGACCATGACTAATTTTGTTTTGAGGAGTATTAACTAAGGCTAGATGGTTGTCAAAATTTCGGAATTATCAGTATGCAAACAAGTTGAAACACACGTGAGTTTTGAATTTCAAACAATTGACTTTGTTCATGTTCAGTTGTGATCAAAATCAGTACTTCGATATCCAAATAGAACCTACATCGAGCTTGGAATCATTCATGACCCCAGCATGGCAGCCTCTTGTTAAATAAGAATTGGGCCCAGTTGCCTAATAATAAGCCCAAAATGCCTAGACTTTGAATTAAGGCATTTGCAGAACTATGGACCATCAGGATCACTTCCAGCCTGGGCTGATTCTTAGGTCCAGTGTTAGACAGCCTTTTACAGGGCTGAACGGATTTTCCTTTTTGTTTCGGGTTAATTTCAGAGCCTAGTAGTCTAAGGGCCTTAATTAAGGCTACTACTTTAAAATGTAATGTAACCTTTGGGCCAAGGGATTTTCAATAATGGAAGTTTCCCTTGTTTAAATTTGGACCTGATTTTGTGGCTCGAACCTTTTTCGAATACCTTTAATAATAATTTATTCATAATGTTAATTAATTTGGCCTTTAGAGACGATCTTTAATAGAAAACAATATTCCTTTATACGATGGCCTTTAAAATAAGATGAGGTGCGCTGCGCCAAACAAAGTTCATAAATTGCGTGGCCCTCTTTAATTACTTCTATAAAAATATTTAGAAATTGGGTAAGCCATTTAGCAAATTTTCACGGCCTCCCGCAAAGTTATCAATGCGTTATTCGCTTTAGGTGCTTTATTTAATAATTTTACTTTCTTAAACTCGGGTGTGAATTTCATGTGACCCAAATCCAAATCCCAAAACATTGAATAAAGTGTGTCGCGCATCCGTGTGCATTTCATGTGACGTGATCCAAAAAGACAGTTTAAACGATGTTCAATTTCCTTAAAATTAATTAAAAGCGGTAAATAATTTAAAATTGCACTACAGGACGACATGCAATTAAATCAGATATTAAGCCATTTATAATAGTATATGCAACCGTGCTAGAACCACGGGATCTGGGGGTGCCTAACACCTTTCCTCGGGTCAACAGAATTTCTAGTTCGCAGACTCCATTTGGAAAGTCGAATTTTCCTCAATTTGGGATTCAAGAAAAACCGGTGACTTGGGACACCAAAATCAAAACCTATCCTAAGTGGCAACTCTGAATTAAATAAATAATCCCATTACAAATAATATCACTTAAATTGGAAAAACTCCCTTATAAACTATCCTTTCAGGGTGGTTGTGTAAAAAAGGAGGTATGACATCGCTACATGTGTTTGCGTTACATGGTATACTGAATAATTGCACTTGAGGTTGCAGACATGGGTTGCTACATCTAGTTCGGGTTATTTGAAGTATAGGTGTGAGGTTTTGATCGTATTGATGGTTTCAGAAGTGAAAATATTGTTCTATGGTTTATGGGCTAGGTTGGATTGTGTAATTTCAGTTAAAAGGTGTTATCTGACCTATATGAGATAGTGTGACATAGGATCACCTCCGGCTATATGCATGGTAAGGTTATTCAGGGATTGGTTGGCTTTTAGAACAGCTCAGGGTACGTTCGAGGACGAACGTATGTTTAAGTGGGGGAGAATGTAATGACCCGACCAGTTATTTTGAACTTTTGCACTTTGATCACCCGTTCTAGGGAATGACTTGCACCGTATGATGTATTATGACTGATGTAGGTCGTTAGTTTTGGTTTTTATGGAAATCGGTATGAATTTGAAAGAACAGTTTTAGTCGAAAGCTTTGAATTTGAAAGTTTTGACCAAGAGTTGACTTATTTGTATATGAGCTCGGCTTAGAATTTTTATGATTTGGTTAGCTTCTTTGGATGATTCGTGACTTAGGAGTGTAATCGGAAGTGATTTTGGAGGTCCGGTGTAGAATTAGGGTTGAATTGGCGAAGTTAGTATTTTAGCGAATTTCGGTTGTTAGGTGAGATTTTGATTCGGGTGTCAGAATGGAATTCCGAGAGTTGTTGTACCTTCGTTAAGTGAGGTCATTCGAAGGTGATTTGGTTGGATTTTTGATTGAATGTGTGTTTCAGAAGTTTTAGAAGAACTTAGGCTTGACTTCGATGAGAATTGATGGTTTTAGAGTTATTTGAGGTATTTTGATGATTGGAACAAGTTTGAAAGAGGTATTAGGATATGTCTTTACTTTGGTTGAGGTACTAGGGGCGTCAGATGATTTCGGATGGTTATTGGAGAAATTGGAATTTTGTTGCAGCTTTAGATTTGGTGCTTCTCCTATTTTCGCATGTGCGGTTGATGGACCGCAGATGCGGGTGGTTCATCGTAGCAGCGAAAAATGGGTCAGGCAAGCTGGACCGCAGAAGCGGCTAAAGGGATCTACAGATGCGGCTTAGGCCGGTTTAATGAACTCCGTAGAAGCAGGTGAGTTGACCGCATATGCGGTACCGCAAAAGCGGATTTTGGATCGCAGATGGGGTTATGTATGGGTAGAATGTATATATGTCTTCCTTCGTGGTTTAACCATTTTTACACTCGGAATTGGGAACTTTGGACGATTTTGAAGAGAGGAACCAAATAGACTTTGTTGAGGTAAGGATTTTGGACTTAAAACACATTTCTATGGCAGAATCTCATGAACTAAGGCTGTAATTAATGGGTTTAAAGGGCTAAAAATGGAGGATTAGGGCTTGATTTAAGAGGCCCTAAATTGAGTCTTTGAGGGGTCATTTGAACTCCGATTTTGGTATTCTTGATATGTATGCACTCGTGAGGAGATGAAGACTCTAATGATGTGAAAATTTTTGAGTTTTGAGAAGTGGGCCTGGGGCTCGGGTTTTGCCAATTTTGGGATTTTTGATATTTTTCGATTTGTTTTTGGTTGGGCTTTGTTCCCTTAGCCTATTGTAATATATTCGCTCTGGTTTTGGTCAGATTCGACGCGCGAGAAGGCCGATTGAGAAGCAAAGGCGTCTCGATCTAGAGTTTTAGCCAATTCGAGGTGAATAGTGATTGTAAATGACATTTTGAGGGTTTGAAACCCCGTATTTGCACATCATAGTGCTATATTGAGGTGACTTGCACGTCGGATAGCGAGCATAGGGTGGATCACCGTTGGGGATTGTGACTTGGTTCGTCCCAATTGATGAATTTACTATTTGACTGAAATCTACTTGTTATCATCATAATTTGGGCTGATTGCCATATTTAAGCTTCGTGCCAATTATTTGAACCCCGAAATTCATATTTCCTCACTGTTTCGAATCTATACTTGAACTCAATCATGTATTTTCTACTATTTTCAAAACTCATCCAAGTTTATTTTGCTTTAACACTTGAAATGAATCTTTCCTATACTATTTTTGGACTTAGCAGCATGTTTTACTGTTCCCGAGGGGCTTATGTGATTTTTGACTGAGTAAGGCCGAGGGCCTGTGTGTGAAGATACTTTTGGATCGGGCTGCACGCAGCAGCAATGTTATACTAATATTGATATGAGGCCGAGGGCCTAGACATGATGCCATGAGATGGCTTGATAATTGCACTTGGGCTATAAGGGGCCCCTCCCAGAGTCTGCACACCCCCAGTGAGGTCCGACGATGATAAATGGATGGGGCTGCACGTCGCAGCTATATGTGGATCGGGCTGCATTCCACAGCGGTACTGGTACAGTTTGATGTGTTTGCCTTATTTCATTTGTCTGCTATTATTTTTTGTTTTGTGCTACTTCTTGCAATATTTACCTGATATTCTAGCATTCTCTAATAACTGAGTTTTGTGCCCAAGGGGCGGAATTCTGTGCTTATCTGCGCTACATATTTTTGCATTTACTTGCGTTACCACTGAAAAAGTCAGTTTCAAAAGAGGTTTTAAATTGAGCTAAGATATTTCTAAAGATTTCACGGCTTCACTGCTTTTCTCAAAGAGTTTTACACTTCTCCTATACAACATGATGGTTTGCTTTACGTGATTTCTTACTCCTCCATTTTTATTTACCCTTATTACTCACTAAGTTGGAGTACTCACTTTACTCCCTACACCTTTCGTGTAGATGCCGGTATTTGTTCACCCAGTACCGGATTTTGGCTAATCGGAGGTAGAGTTATCCGAGTTTAGTGAGGTGACTGCCAGCATTCGCGGCATCGCTTTTCTCCCTTTTCATTCCTTGTCCTATTCTATGTATTTTGGACCATGTAGTAGTGTTCATATTCCACTAGTTACTCGTGACTTGTGACACCCCTGTTTGGGCCGTTCAAGTTGTACTTCCGATAATTATATCATTAAATTATATTTAAATTGCGTATAAAATGTTTAACTGTTTAAGGATGAATTGGCTTTAGTTTGCTGGCCTTGTCCCTACGATAGGTGCCATCACGACCGCATTCGGGTTTCGGTCGTAACATTCGCGTGACATAATTTTTGACGTGCCAAAAGAAAAGAGTTTATGTACGCGCAACTCAATCCTTTAATTATGAATAAGTCAAGTTTTTAAAAGCGGTAAAAAGATAATTGCACATAGGTCTTAAAAATGAGTAGTTAAATAATTAAGCCAATTATAAATTGCTAAGTTATCGTGCTAGAACCACGGAATCCGGGAATGCCTAACACCTTCTCCCGGGTTAACAGAATTCCTTATCTAGAATTTCTAGTTCGAAGACTTCAAAAGGAAAGTCTAAATTTCCTCAATTTAGGATTTAAAAGAAACCGGTGACTTAGGATACCAATTAAAATATTCTAAGTGGCGACTCTAAAAATAAATAAATAATCTCGTATCGAATAATATCACTTAAATTGAAAATACTCCCTTATATCACCCCTCGGGTGGTGTAAAAAAGGAAGATGTGATAGCTTTGGCGACTCAGTTGAGGACAAGAACCCAAAACGTTCAGTTTAGTGTTCAAAAATTTGAGCTTGTTAATGTGATTTTTATTTGGGTTATTGTTGACATTACTGTATTTTGTGAACTTAACATGCTAATTGTCATTTACCTCTTTGATATTACTTGAACTATGTTTAAATGTCTTCTTACGCCACCCCTCTTAGTCTTCTAAAAATGGTGCACACGTCCGCATGGCCCACTTTTTCTGTAGAAATTATACCAAATAAGATGGGGCTGCGCAAGCAACAAGGCTGGGCAGACTTTCGTGCTCCTAGTACGTTGCCCCCTCCTCGACCCCAGTTGTCCGTTCGGGTAACCCAAGTGTAGACCATAAACCCCAGGTTTTAAACTTAGAATAACATAGGTGTTGGGTCCGTTTAGGACAGGTGTACCCAAAATAAAGACTATCTTGATGCATCCTACGTGCTATGAGAATATTTATTTGTTTCGGCTTGCATATTGACCGATTAGGAAAAGAAAATAAAGAGGAAAACCAAGAGTGAGGTAGGATAGAAAAATTTACTCGGATTCTAAAAATGCGATATTTGAAAATGTCCCAAAACACTGCCAATTTTTTTAAAAAATGAAAAAAGAAAATTTATTTCAAAGAGAGTGAGTCAAGTGTCACGTTTTATGTCAAAACTGACCAAACTACGTGGGTCTGATTCTCACCGGATGTGAGATATGTAGGCAAACCTCATCGATTCCGATACCAATTTTTAAAAATCCAAAAATATTTTAATTTAGTTCCTTCTTTAGAAATCTTTCCTTAGAAAATTCAAAAAAAAAAAAAAGAGAAGAAGTTTTTAACACTCAAAAAAAAAGTAGTTTCCTTCTATCTGAAGTATTTCATACGTAAAAAGAAATAAATAGTCAAAATCCAAAATACGGGTTTCCTTTATTTTGAAATATTATTCCAAAAAACAAATATTCAAAAAATCAGAATAAATAGATTCCTTTTCCTTGTTTAAAAGTCTTTCTTTCATAAATGTCAATAAATAAAAATTGAAAAAAAAAATTGAAGTCCAAAAATATTTTTGCTTTTCTTTAGAAATACTTTTATAAATAAATAAAAGGCTCAGAAATTCAAAACATTTTTCTAAAAAAAAGTCCCTCTTTTAAAAATAAAGAGGCAACATCCAAAATCCAAAAAGATTTTCCTTCTTCCTTAGAAAAAGATAAAACAAATGAAAATTCAAACAAAAATATTTTCTTTTTACTTCTAAAATTCCCAAAGTTCAAATCAAAAGAAAATATTTTTTTTAAAGTCTTTCTTTAAAAAACAAAACAAGAATCAAAATAAAAACTATATATTTCCATTTTTATATTAAAGCATTCCATTCAAAAATTTCAACAAAAAAAAGAGCTAGTATATTTACTCCATTCTCGATCTTTCTGAACTACGCAAGATCTGATTCGTGCGGGATCATAATACATAGGCAATTCCCATCGGATTCGGTCATAGCCATAAAATTAGTTGAGTGATAAAATAAACTGAAACAAAATTGAGTGAAAAAGAAAAAGAGGAAAAAAGATAAAGAAAAAAAAAGGGGAGCGAAAAGAAATAAAAAAATGATAAAAAAGAGTGCAAAAATAAAAGAGCAGCAAAAACGAAATGAAAAAAAAAATCAAGAGTGATTTAAGAGAGGCAGAAATGAAGACAAGAGGTATAGAGTGAAAAGGGTTAGTTAAGGTCGGGATGAAACATGCAATCGTTCAAACACATGGTAGAAATGTTTAACTGTTAGGTACATTGCATCCCAACGTGCGGTTTTCCTATATGATAAACGCCTCAAAAACTAACAAGGTTGTTGGATGTGCAAAATAGCTAGGTTTTGGTGGTTGGTTTTGTTGGTATTCTAGCCTTCCCTCCTTCACAAAATCCAAAGGCACAGATGGCTTTTGCAAGAAATCTACCAATCATCGATCCTGAGGGTAGCCTGACTTCGGCTATCTGCAGCTAGAATTAGTAGCTGCTGAAGAGAATAAGATGTTGCGTCTCCGCCTATGGGAAATGTGGGACGCCTGGTCTAATGTTAGGGAACCATCAAGTGCAATCCCTGGGTTCCCTGAATTGATCCCCAAGACAGGTGAGGTTACCAATGACCCAGTGCCCAACCCGCTCATCTCATGCGGGCACCCTCCAATGCCCTCCAAGGATCCTGACATGCCTTCTGCGGTTAGCCCCCAGGCACCGTCTCCAAGGTCACCACCTCCAATGTTCACCTTTCAGGGTACATAGTTTCAATCAGATATAATATATGTGACCCCGTACTCTATCACTCAACCTACACAATATGATCTCTCAGTGGAGCAAGAAAAACTTGTTAAAAATCCCGAGCAAGAGGGAATTGCTTAGAAGGTGAAGAGCTTGGAACAAAGCTTGAAAAGACATACAAGGTCTGAGTGGCCAAAATAGTGTTTCATATTCTGACCTCTGTATGTTTCCCCATGTCCACTTGCCAGTTGGTATAAAGATGCCAAAATTTGAAAAGTACGTCGGGCATGGAAACACGGTCACTCATCTGAAACGATATTGTAACCAATTGAGGAGTACTGGTGGAAAAAAGGAGCTGCTAATGGCCTATTTTAGGGAAAGCCGCATTAGAATCGCTTCTGAGTAGTATACAGATTAAAAAATTACCCATTGGAACGTGTGGGACAACATGGCCTGAGATTATGTCCGCCAATTCCAATATAATGTGGACATCGCTCCCGACATGAACACTTTGTCCAATTTGAAAAGGAAAACCACAAAAAGCTTCCGCGAATATGCTATCAAATGACGTGAGAAAGCTGCCAGGGTAAAGCCTCCAATGGATGAAACTAAAATGGTCACTGTCTTTCTATAGGCCCAATAGGTTGACTACTTCCAGGACATGATGTCTGCTGTGGGCAAGCCATTCGCTAAGGCTATCAAAATTGGGGAAATGGTTGAAAACGGTCTAAAAATGGGCCGAATCTTGAGTCATGCTGCTTTTAAAGCCACGTGACAAGATGTTCAAAATGGTTCTAAGGTTTTGACGAACAGAAACAGGAGTGGGGAGGGAGCCGTGATGGTTTCAAGATCGAGACGGGCCGGCAGATCAATAAGTGTCACGACCCCAAATCCTGGTTGTGATGGCGCCCAACACAACTGCTAGGCAAGCCCGACCATTTACACTCTCAACCCGAGCATGAAGCTCAAAATCAGTAAATTGAATATCATTATCGGCAATAAAGCTAAAATCTTAACCGATAGATAGAAACCAAACTGGATAATCTCCCAAGGACCTGGGGGTCATGAGTTTAGAGCCTCTAACAATACAGAGTAATAAAACTCCATACTATAAATGATCAAAATTGCGGAAAATAATAAAGAGATAGGGAAGGACCCGGGTCCTACGGACGTCAGGCAGCTACCTCGACAACTCCAAATAATCTCTGAAGCAGCGACTAGCTCAGCTAAGTTCCCAAAATACCTGAATCTGCACACATGGTGCAGGGAGTAAAGTGAGTACTTCCAACTTAGCGGTAATAATAGTAAATAATGATGAGAAGAAAGAAACCACGTAAGAGCACTATCTCATGCTATAAAATACAAAACAACACTTTTTAGATAGCAGTAGTTCCATAAAAATCCTTTATAACATATCTGGCTCAGTTTAAAACCTCTTTTGAAAATATCTTTTTCTTTCATTATTAACAGTTAAGTACATTAATACAATATCAAGTAGTGCAAGTCCGCACACAAATCAGCCCCTCGGGCTCAGCACTCCTTTAGCAATTTACACCAGGGTATACACCAGGGTATCTGGTCATCAAGGCAGGTAGTACATGTAAGCCAATAATGTATGAGTGCTAGATGTCATGCCACGTAATACAACCAGAAGTCAATGCATGAATGCAATGCAATGCACATAACCGCTACGGCGCGTAGCCCAATACATTTGGGTACCCTGCACTCACTAGGGGTGTGTACAGACTCCAGATGGGCTCCTACAGCCCCAACGCTATACTACTGTGGCGCGCAATCCAATCCACATAATGTATCACTGAGGCGTGCAGTCCGATCCATATAATATAATACTGCGGCGTGTAGTCCGATCCATGCATGTATATGTATGTACTGCTGTGGCGGGCAACCCAATCCATATCTCAGTCTAGAACATGCAAATGAGCCACTCGGACAATGTCAAGTAATAGTTTTTGACTCAAAATATCAGAAAAATGCAATTTCTCTCTTTAAACTTTAGCAATATGACTGCACATTTCAAAATAGTGTTTAACTCAGGACTGAAATCATTTAATATGCTAAGTGTCATGAAAACAGTTATAATAACCCCTACAGGATTCAAATAACCTGCTCGAATTCCAAAATATGTCAATCAACCCAATTCAAGATAGCATCTAGCAAGTTTTTGTCAATTACGCAGTAAAATCAGCAACCGGGAAGGACCAAGTTACAATCCCCAATGGTGCTCTACCCCACGCTCATACCTGGCGTGCAAGTCACCACAGTACCGCACTATGATGTGCAAGTCCGGGGTTTCAAACCCTTAGGACATCATTTACAAGTATTACCCACCTCTAACCGGTGAAATTCCTCGCTCGCGATGCCTTTGCCCCTCAAATTGGCCTCCACGCGCGTCAAATCTAACCAAAATCAGTACAAATATATCATTATATGCTAATGGGACAACACCCAATCGAAAAAAAACTTCTTGAAAAATTACGAAATTAACATCCACGGATTCCTTATCTTGCCACGAGTCCGTACAAACCATGAACACCCAAATCAGACCACAAATGGCCCCTCAAATCGGAAATTCAGAATTTTTACTTCAATCCCTAATGTTTTCATTTTCATGAATTTCAAGGATGATTCTTCAATAAAATCATATATTTAACTCATAAAACTTACCTCCAACGATTCCCAGTCTAAACCCATTTAATTCCCATCCAAAAGCTACCAAAGCTTGCTCAAAAATGGTGAAAAATGGGTTTGGTTCGCGGATGAAATGTTTATAAACTTTCTACCCAGCCCCTAAAAATCCTTCATCGCGTTCGCGACCTCACCAACGCGAACGCGAAGACCAAAATTCCCTGGGCCCTCTTTTACTCTTCGCGAACGCGATGCTTCCACTGACTCGCATACGCGAACGCAGCTAGTGCCTCGCGAACGCGGCTAGTGCCTCGCGAACGCGAAGGCCAAAAACTCCTGAGCCTAAATTCCTTATATGCGTTCGCGTCTCATCCCTCGCGAACGCGATGCACACCCAGCTATCCCTCCCGAACATGGAACAATACCTTGCAAACGCGATGACCAATCACCCAATGCCTACGCGAACGCGGCCAAGACCACTCGAACGCGAAGGCTTAATTTTTCCTACACAATTTTTGCAATTTTTTGCAGAATTTCATAAGTCCAAACTTCCCGGAAAATCATCTGAAATCACCCCGAGGCCCACGGGACCCCAACCAAAAACATCAACCTACTCCAAAATATCATACAAACTTGTTCCAATCATCAAAACACGTCCATTAACACAAAAATTATCAAATCTCAACGGATTCAAGCCTAAGTTTGACTAAAACTTCCGAATCACACGTTCGAGCAAAATCCCGACCAAATGACATCCGAATGACCTAAAAATTTGCAGACATATCCAAAATCACCTAACGTATAATGAAACTCACGGAATTTCATTTCGACCCTCGGATCAAAATCTCACCTACCAACTGAAATTCGCCAAAATTCCAACTTCGCCAATTCAATCCTATTTGTACACCAGACCTCCAAATTCGATTCCGATCGCACTCCTAAGTCACAAATCATCCCCCGAAGCTAACTGAACCACCGGAATTCACATCCGAGCCCTCTAACCACATAGTCAACTATCGGTTGACTTTTCTAAAACAAGCTTTCTTCTAAGAGGCTATGTGCCTCATTTTTAACCAAAACCAATTCAATTACACCCGATTGAATCTAATATTGATATTGAAACATGAATCAACACAATAAGGGGAAAACGGGGCGATAACTCACGTGACGACGGGTCGGGTCGTCACATCCTCCCCAACTTAAACAAACGCTCGTCCTCGAGCGGACCTAGAGTTGTCCTAGAAGTTCACCTAATAGCTGAATAACTTTACCATGCATATAAACCGGGGTTGTCCCATGTCACCCTATCTCATATAGGTCCGACAACACAATATAGCTAAAATTTTTCAACCTATTTAGTCCATAAACCATAGAACTACATTTCACCCTCTTAAATCTTACACAAGATCAGAACCTCACATTTTTACTCGGAATAAACCCGAACCAGCTGTAATAATCCACACCTGCAACCTCGGCTGCAATCATATGATATACCACATAACTCAAACACATGCAGCGATAACTTCCATTTACAACAGCTACCCACGACAACCAAATATCGATAGAAAATCCCTTATTAGATAAAGTCTCATTTAAATTCCTTCATATTCTGCCAACAGTAAATAAATCACGCGATAAACCGCAACTGTTCCTCAGGTCACCCATACATAAAGCTATTTCCCTGTTGACAATTGCCACAACAGATTTCCGAGCCAAACCTCGATATTACCTTTCTAACAAGCTGAAATCAAATCTGTTCGTACTCATTAATGACTCCAATGATCACTTCGACTCTAACCACCCCTCTGGTGATATGACAACTCGATTCAGGCCTAATCCACAACTCGTGTAATGCACGCACCAATTACAAGCAGTCTGAACATGCTAAAATCATGACAATGACTCAACGAAAGAGCGGTACCTCAAGCTCAACAGTACCATTACAACCCAAAACTGAGATCCCGTCTCACATCATAGATATAGACTACCTTAATTCTCCTCGAAAGGTCATAACTTCACGTGGCCTTGCCACAACGTGCGATCCTATCCAAACACTATTACCCATGAAGCACCTTAAGTCACCATGCTCAAAATGGACAGCCACGCACAGATTGAGGCCTAAAACCAAGCAATCCATCACACCCACGGTAAAGAAAGTAATATATATACTATTCAATCTTGAAAGGACCCAACCGACGCGCTATTCGTCGAGCAACACCCACTACGGACATTCCTCAGAAACCAGGAAGTAAGGCATGCAAAGTAACATATAGAAAACTATTCTCAACATCATACTGTTGCGGCGTGCAACCCGACCCAGATAATATACCCGTGGCGGCGTGCCACCCGACACCACACATATATCTCACAAAAAGGGATGCACATCGAGCGAAATATGCTCATTACGATAAATACATATAGTCTCATGCCCGGCCACAAGAAACGCATCCGAAAAAGTCCCTCAATACCGAAACTGAATCAATGGTAGAAACCTCTGCACTGACATCTTCCACGAAGGCCTAATTAATAAAGCAATACTTGCCAGCCGTCTGCTGGTCTTTGGAATACAAACAACCCTGCTAGAACATAATCTGATGCACTTTGCCATGCAGCCTGTGGCATTTTCCGACGTAGTCCATAACACATTAGTCTAGACAACCTGACATTGGAACAACCAGTCTGCAATCTAATATCATAACCCAAATTTAACATACCAAGCAAGGAAAGATCCACTCGGACCTCCAATTTCCAATAATTGCTAGACGGTGTCGATTCACACGATCTACAACCACTGCACAGTCGGATCACGAGAACTTCTAGTCTCCACACATATATAACACATGAATCACTATGCCTGATCCCATACTTCGCCGTACGAGTACATAACACACATCAAGTATCCATTCATTCCACGAAAGATATTCAAAAATTTCCCTTAATCGTCAGAAGATCGATTCCTTATTCACCTGCAGCTGCCCGTGCTGCTCAAAATTTAATGACTTCCCATTATGAACTGAACCAAAAACTTGAACACGCAAATCTCAATTCTCCATATCATAACACATAGACCATACCACATTAGGATAACATGAGGACTTCTATCTCTCTTCTGCGCCACAGACATCGATGCACTCAACTAGTTAAGAACTTTCATTTATCCCATTTAGAAGAAAAAATCATTACACACTCCATGCTTCCCATACCCATAAAATATATTCGTCCTCAAACCATGGTAAAACTCAACAAGTACATCTCTACCAACTCCAGTTGTACAAACTAAACTACCAGGACTGAATGTTTTTACCTAAACCAAGCTGAGGAAACTGCCAGCACTCAAGAGCTTTGTTGCACAATACCTGTATGACTCATTACCTCGAACGCATATGGAGAATTAATCATATCCTTACCATACCAATTCAGTTTATTATCAAGGCATTCTATTTATCCAATTTCCTTCCTGCTTCGTCATTAATTTGATATTCTCTCTTGTTGTGGCATTACAATGCCTCAATTCAGGCTCACCACAGGAGATTTGAACATAAGGCCACACTATCTAAGACCCATAGTCCACTAAATACTCTCTCAGAAGTTCCCAGAAATACCACGTTCTAGAATACTTTACTTTGAAGAACTTCTTGCGAATCGAAATTCGTTACCATTACCATCCAAATACCGACACATAGGATCCCATCACCAACATAAAATGCCACAAGTCTTGACCTTTCTATCAAAAACATTGTCTTTAGTCACATATACACCACCTTAAAACACCTGAGTATTACATGCAGAATCTTGAACTCCGTAAAACCATTCTCGAGAATCATTCACTCTTATTCAGCTGTAATTCACCTGTCTTATTGAACAGAACCACTCGTGCCTTATTAGTACTCTGACACCGCAGAACATCATCTTGTACAGATACAAACAACTATCTTTCTTCTCTATAAACTGAGCATTCTTTATCAACCGCAACTCAAAACATCCTAGTATTTCTTCACATCTATGAAGCACCATATAACCTTTATCAAAATTTTCCTTCACACGCGCCATTCTCGGCTCAATTTTTGCAACCAGAACTGATCCGCCAACATACTTTGAAACAAAACTAACATAGTGCACAACAGTGCAATCAGCTAATCAATAGCAACCACCCCAACTTGTCTCGAAGCCATATATCAAGGCACATTTAATAACTCATAGCACTTTTACTCTAATGATGCCACAATGTTATAGTGAGATTAAACTCAAGTCATTTACAAGTTTTGTGAAGACACGAATCATCAGAAATTTTAACTCTTCTCCAATTCATGCATTCATTCACACAACAGTTACGCCCACTCTTTAGGTGCAAAGTTTTACTAAGTCCCAAATTTTTCAAAAATTTCGGCAGAGTCTCCTTTGTAATTGGGCCTATCCACCTACCAGAGAATCCCCAAAACCATCCTAATAACACATCCATAACTTGACACAACATCACAATGTATATCAATAACATTAATCTCAATACTACATGTATTATATTATCAAAATTGAAACATGGGCATGCGTTGCACCTATTCGAATCATAACACATAGAAAATACCTTTCAATTACACATGAGATCTTCTAACATACACATAAGGACCATACCGCTTAAGGACACCCCGCAGGAGATATCTCACCTGCTTCGCCTCAGTTCGGTATTTCAGCACACCTTCCACCGACATATACGTTACCCAGTCAACTTAGTCTTCTTGAGTCTGAACTCATACTACCACAAGTATTGCACTTAACCTTCCAACCAGGAGATACGAAAATATTCTTCACGCACCCATAACTTGGGGCTACACAACATATCACAATAGAAAACAGATACTTGCCAGTCATATATCATCCAGCAGACCCCTTCGCCACTACCAAATAACTTAGATACATCTCGCAGCACTAACATACTCATTACATGGATATCCGACCGCCATTCCAGCTAATAAGGACAATACTGGACATACAAGTTCAAAACACACGCTCACGATCAGCACCTCGGTGCTCAAGCCATAAGCAAAGTTTCGGCCTCAAGTCCTCCAGACTGGCCCAACATACTCACAATGATTACTTCTCGACCCTCGATCGGGGAATCACAAGCCGTCAAGGCACATATACTACTGAGCGCTCGCGTGTGCATACAGAAGTGTGGAAGGAATTTCAAGAATTATATCTCAAGCTGAATCCAGTACGCACGATAAGGATTCCAAGAAAGTGAAGTGTTTCCTAAAGGTTCTGTAGCCTCTCGAGGATACATACAAACATCTCCGTACCGATCCATGAGACTCTACTAACCGGCTCATGACTCATGAGGCCTAGTAACCTAGGCTCTGATACCAACTTGTCACGACCCCAAATCCTGGTCGTGATGGCGCCCAACACAACTGCTAGGCAAGCCCGACCATTTACACTCTCAACCCGAGCATGAAGCTCAAAATCAGTTAATTGAATATCATTATCGACAATAAAGCTAAAATCTTAACTGATGGATAGAAACCAAACAGGATAATCTCCCAAAGACCTGGGGGTCATGAGTCTAGAGCCTCTAACAATACAGAGTAATAAAACTCCATACTCTAAATGATCAAAACTGTGGAAAATAATAAAGAGATAGGGAAGGTCGGGTCCTGCGGACATCAGGCAGCTACCTCGACAACTCCAAATAAACTCTGAAGCAGCGACTAGCTCAGCCAAGCTCCCAAAATACCTGAATCTGGACACATGGTGAAGGGAGTAAAGTGAGTACTTCTAACTCCGCGGTAATAAGAGTAAATAATGCTGAGAAGAAAGAAACCACGTAAGAGCACTATCTCATGCTATAAAATACAAAACAACACTTTTTAGACAGCAGTAGTTCCATGAAAATCCTTTATAACATATCTGGCTAAGTTTAAAACCTCTTTTAAAAACATCTCTTTCTTTCATTATTAACAGTTAAGTATATTAATACGATATCAAGTAGTGCAAGTCCGCACACAAATCAGCCCCTCGGGCTCAACACTCCTTTAGCAATTTACACTAGGGTATCTGGTCATCAAGGCAGGTAGTACATGTATGCCAATAATGTATGAGTGCTCGATGTCATGCCACGTAATACAACCAGAAGCCAATGCATGTATGAAATGCAATGCACATGACTGCTACGGCGCGTAGCCCGATCCATTTGGGTACCCTGTGCTCACTGGGGGTGTGTACAAACTCTGAAGGGGTTCATACACCCCAAGCCTTATACTACTGCAGCGTGCAGTCCGATCCACATAATGTATCACTGCGGCGTGCAGTCCGATCCATTTAATATACTACTGCGGCGTGCATTCTGATCCATGCATGTATATGTATGTACTACTGCAGCATGCAGCCCGATACATATCTTAGTCCAGAACATGCAAATGAGCCACTCTGGCAATGTCAAGTAATAGCTTTTAACTCAAGACATCAGAAAAATGCAATTTCTATCTTTAAACTTTAGCAATATGACTGCACATTTCAAAATAGTGTTTAACTCGGGACTGAAATTATTTAATATGCTAAGTGTCATGAAAACAGTGATAATAAACCCTATAGGGTTCAAATAACCGGCACGAAGCCCAAAACATGGTAATTAGCCCAATTCAAGATAGCATCTAGCAAGTTTTTGTCAATTATGCAATAAAATCAACAATCGGGAAGGACCAAGTCACAATCCCTAACGGTGCTCAACCCCACGCTCATACCTGGCGTGCAAGTCACCACAATACAGCACTATAATGTGCAAGTCCGGGGTTTTAAACCCTCAAGACATCATTTACAAGTATTACCTACCTCGAACCGGTGAAATTCCTCACTCGCGATGCCTTTGCCCCTGAAATTGGCCTCCACGCGCGTCGAATCTAACCAAAAATAGTACAAATATATCATAATATGCTAATGGGACAACACCCAATCGAAGACAATTGAAATATAAAAAAATCTCGAAACTAGCAAAACCCGAGCCCCAGGCCCGCTTCTCAAAAAAGTACAAAATTAACATACACGGATTCCTTATCTTGCCACGAGTCCGTACATACCAAAACACCCAAATCGGACCACAAATGGCCCCTCAAATCGCAAATTTAGAATTTTTACTTCAAGCCCTAATTTCATATGATTTGGCTATGTTTTCATGAATTTCAGGGATGATTCTTCAATAAAATCATGTATTTAACTCATAAAACTTACCTCCAACGATTCCCAGTCGAAAGCCCTTCAATTCCCATCCAAAAGCTCCCAAAGATTGCTCAAAAATGGTGAGAAATGGGTTTGGTTCGCGGATGAAATGTTTATATACTTTCTGCCCAGCCCCTGGAAATCCTTCATCATGTTCGCGATCTCACCAACGCGAACGCGAAGACCAAAATTCCCTGGGCCCTCTTTTACTCTTCGCGAACGCGAAGCCCGTCCTACGAAAGTGATGCTTCAGCTGACTCGCATATGCGAATGCGAAGGCCAAAAACTCCTGAGCCTCAATTCCTTATACGCGTTCGCATCTCATCCCTCGCAAACGCGATGTACACCCAGCTATCCCTCCGCGAATGCGGAACAATATCTCACGAACGCGATGAACAATCACCCAATGCCTACGTGAATGCGGCCAACACCACGCAAACACGAAGGCTTAATTTTTCCTGCACTATTTCTGCAATTTTCTGTAGAATTTCATAAGTCCAAACTTCCCGGAAAAACATCTGAAATCACCCTGAGGCCTTCGGGACCCCAACCAAAAACATCAACCTACTCCAAAACATCATACAAACTTTTTCCAATCACCCAAACACGTCCATTAACACAAAAATCATCAAATCTCGACTGATTGAAGCCTAAGTTTGGCTAAAACTTCCGAATCACACGTTCGATCAAAATCCCAACCAAATGACGTCCGAATGACCTAAAAATTTGTAGACATATCCAAAATCACCTAACAAAGTTACTACACAACTCTCAGAATTTCATTTTGACCCTCGGATCAAAATCTCACCTACTAACCGGAATTCGCCAAAATTCCAACTTCGCCAATTCAAGCCTGTTTCTACACCAGACCTCCAAATTCGATTACGATCGCACTCCTAAGTAAAAAATCATCCCCCAAAGCTAACCGAACCATCAGAATTCACATCCGAGCCCTCTAACCACATAGTCAACTTCCGGTTAACTTTTCTAAAATAAGCTTTCTTCTAAGAGGCTATGTGCCTCATTTTCAAGCGAAACCAATTCAATTACACCCGATCGAATCTAATACTGATATTGAAACATGAATCAACACAATATGGGCCAAACGGGGCAATAACTCACGTGACGATGGGTCAGGTCGTCACATCCTCCCCAACTTAAACAAATACTAGTCCTCGAGCGAACCCGGAGTTGTCCTAGAAGTTCACCTAATAGCTGAATAACTTCACTATGCATATAAACCGGGGTGATCCCATGTCACCCTATCTCATATAGGTCCAACAACACAATATAGCTAAAAAATTTCAACCCATTTAGTCCATAAACCATAGAACTACATTTCACCCTCTAAAATTTTACATAAGATCAGAACCACACATTTTTACTTAGAATAAACCCGAACCAACTGTAATAATCCACACCTGCAACCTCAGCTGCAATCATATGATATACCACATAACACAAACACATACAGTGATAACTTCCATTCACAACAGCTGCCCACGACAACCAAATATTGATAGAAAATCTCTTGTTAGATAAAGTCTCATTTCAATTCCTTCATATACTGCCAACGCTAAATAAATCACGTGATAAACCGCAACCGTTCCTCAAGTCACCCATACATAAAGCTATTTTCCTGTTGACAATTGCCACAACAGATTTCTGAGCCAAACCTCGATATTACCTTTCTAACAAGCTGAAATCAAATCTATTCGTACTCATTAATGACTCCAATGATCACTTCGACTCCAAATAACCCTCTGGTGATATGACACCTCAATGCAGGCCTAATCCACAACTCGCGTAATACACGCACCAATGACAAGCAGTCTGAACATGCTCAAATCATGATAATGACTCAACAAAAGAGTGGTACCTCAAGCTCAACAGTACCATTACAACCAAAAACCGAGATCCCGTCTCACATCATAGAAATAGAGTACCTGAATTCTCCTCGAAAGGTCATAACTTCACGTGGTCTTGCCACAACGCGCAATCCTATCCAAACACTATTACCCATGAAGCACCTCAAGTCACCATGCTCAGAACGGACAGCCACGCACAGATTAAGGTCTGAAACCAAGAAATCCATCACACCCACGGTGAAGCAAGTAATATATATACTATTCAATCCTGAAAGGACACAACCGATACACTATTCGCCGAGCAACACCCACTACGGACTTTCCTCAGAAACCAGGAAGTAAGGCATGCAAAGTAACATATAGAAAACTATTATCAACATCACACTGTTGCGGCGTGCAACCCGACCCAGATAACATACCCGTGGTGGCGTGCCACTCGACACCATACATATATCTGGCAAAAGGGGATGCACATCGAGCGAAATTCGCTCATTACAATAAACACATATAGTCTCATGCCCGGCCATAAAAACGCATCCAAAAAAGTCCCTCAATACCGGAACTGAATCAATGGTAGAAACCTCTGCACTGACATCCGCCACGAAGGCATAATTAATAAAGCAATACTTGCCAGTCGTCCGCTGGTCTTTGGAATACAAACTACCCTACTAGAAGATAATCCGATGCACCTTGCCACACAACTTGTGGCATTTTCCGACATAGTCTATAACACATTAGTCTAGACAACCTGACATTGGGACAACCAGTCTGCAATCTAATATCATAACCCAAATTTAACATACCAAGCAAGAAAAGATCCACTCTGACCTCTAATTTCCAATAACTGCTAGACGATGTCGATACACACGATCTACAACAACTGCACAGTCGGATCACGAGAACTTTTAGTCTCCATACATATATAACACATGAATCACTATGCCTGATCCCACATTTTGTCATACGATTACATAACACACATCAAGTATCCATTCATACCACGAAAGAAATTCAAAAATTTCCCTTAATCGTCAGAAGATCAATTCTTTATTACACTGCAGCTGCCCGTGCTGCTCAAAATTTAAAGACTTCCCATTATGAACTGAACCAAAACCTTGAACACGCAAATCTCAATTCTTCATATCATAACTGTAAGGCCCCGAAAAATTTTGCTAAGTAACCTAGGATTTTGTGGTGCCACGTAGGCTAATTATAATGTTTTATATGGTATTAACATGGTGTACATCAATTGGAATTGGTAAATATGTGTATAAGTCTCATGGTAAGTAATTTGGGGTCCAAGTAAAGGCCTAAGTATAAGAAAACAAAATTGAAAAGTCCATTATAGGCTAAGATTTCAAATGAGTTCGCATAAGCTACCACTTTGAACGAGTATATCTAAATATTTATAAGGTTTTAGGTTATTTATAACCTATAAAATTAAAGATATTTGATTCTAGTTTCCATCGCTTTAAACCGTTCGTCATTTGGACATTCCTACACAAAGTTATGATCAAATTACCAAAAGCTGGAAAAATGCGAGTTTGTGTGAAATCTGCGATCGCAGATTGAACTCTGCGGACCGCAAAACCCATTTTGCGATCGCATAATGGTCACAGAATGAGGCAGAAAAGCCCAGTTCTGGGAAATGAGTTCTGCAACAAATCCGCAGCCCGCATACCCATTCAGTGATGGATTCTGCGGTAGCATAGTTGACATCGAAGGGTTAATTTTCTAATTTTCATAACCCGACCCCATTTTGATATATAGACTTTGGGGCTTCATCTGGGGTCATTTCCTACTGATTTTAGAGAGAGGTGAGAGTATTTTAGAGAGAGAAGGAGGAACCCAACATGTAAATCATCCAAATCTTGCATCAATCTTCAAGAATCAAAGAACCCAATCACAAGTTCTTCATCTAAGAGGTAAGATTTTATACCCTAGATTTTAATTTCGAGTTTGGTGTATAAGATGGGTTATTGAGGTACGATTCTTGGGAGTATTAGTATTGTGTATGCATGCATGTACAACTTAGGTTTATGAGAAGATTGTTTAACTTAAATAAGTAAGATTGGGTTAGAGAATGATGGAAATCTTGAAAAGGGGATTTGAAATCAAGATGCTCATCTAGTATTTGATAAAATGCTCAAATGAGCTGAAACCATGAATACTTTTCTAATTTGTGTTCAATTTTGTTATGTCTTAAACTAGATTGGAATTGC